>JAFBJS010006712.1:0-25778 GCA_016785265.1 Paraplagusia blochii
ATATATTTGTATCTGTACTTTTGTGTATTTAATGTTGCTCTGAAATTGGCAAACTTTTTAAATGTTTCTAAATTCATGACTAATAACAAAAATTAAATGGAATTAATTCTGTTAGTTTACAGGACAGTTGTGAGTCCAGCCATGATTTGTGGTTTAAGGATATTAAGAATAGACAGGAGACAGAGCTGGAGGTGAAGTAAATGGGGTGCTCTTTAGGAGAGGCAAGGGCGGATAGGAATGAGATGATTAGAGGGACAACACAGACAGGAAGGTTTGGAGAATAAAACTAGAGAAGGCAGATTGAGATGGTTTGGACATGTTCAGAGGAGGGACAGTGATTATATCGGTAGAAGGATGATCCTGGAGATGGAGCTACCAGGTAGGAGACAAAGAGGAGATTGATGGATGCAGTGAGGGAGGACATGGAGGTAGTGGGAGTTAGAGTTGAGGACACAGAGGAGAGGGGGGAATGGAAGTTGTTGACTTGCTGTGGTAACCCCTGAAAAGGGGACAAGCTGAAAGGAGAAGAAGAAGAATTAGAATTAATTCTGTTTACACAAAATGAAAAGTAGAACAAGAAAGAAAATTCAAACTTGCATAATTATCCCATATGTGTCCTCATAAGCAGACAGTGAAGGGAATTCTTTAAAGACCAGGCTACAAGTTCACATTCCAATTTATTGGTGTCTCTAATAACATGTAATGTCATCTTTTCCTTTTCTACTGATAAAAATAATGAACAAATAGTTTCAGTCCCCGTCTTTGTTTCATTGTTCTTTTTGTCTCCCATTTACAACTCACTCTGGATGATGTCCCTGGTAAGTGTGTGCACGCCTCTGCATGGACTCCACATTTATCAAGCTCAGAGTGTTATCTGGAGCCCTGGCAGTGATTACAGTGTTAGGCTATCACAGATGAGTTAGCAGGAAGGATAAAAGAACACGGTGAACGTGGACTGAAGGTCAGAGGCACAATGTGAGACTAACGTCAGTTGTAGATCATTTAGAGGCCAGCAGGATTTTTTTTTTTTTTTAATCTTGTAATAAATTATTATATCTTGTCTCTGAGATTGATGTACTTTCAGACATAGCGTCCTGTTCCATTGATAAATCTAATAAGTAAAATCAGTAAAAAGAAATGAAAATTGCTGAATTTTAGACTAGACTTCTATTCCTTTTTTTTATTATTTATGATTTCTGAATGTATAATGAGTCATTTGTAATCTTAATCTGTTTGTTTTTAAGGCTTTGATAACAATGGGGTAATGATAGGCCCACGAAGTACTGGACATAACAACCCAGGGGAGCACGCTAGTCACTACTTCAACACCTTCTCCAAGGACATGCTGGTCCAGGTGAGTCTTAAAGATCTCTGTCAGTACTGTACAGCTCAACATTTTAAAAATGTTAGTATATAGGCAGACAAATATTGTGAGTTTGAGATTAGTTTCCGACCCTGTGTTTAAGTCCAGTCCAGTCTGCCTTAGAGACGTTCCAAGCTTCCCACAGACTGATATTGATGTGACCATTAACACTGTAAACCAGGAATGGGCAAACATTTTTCCAGAGCATAGTAATGGATTGTTAGTTGGAACTAAGATGAATATCATGTAAAAGACTTAAAATCTCACATTTCTAAAACCCTTTATGACATCATCTACTGGGAAAACGCGATATTGCAGGGAAAAACAGAAGTATAATGATAAAATAAATAAAATATACAATTTGAAGAATGGCGAGCCGCATTAAAAAACTCATCGGGCCACATCAGGCTCATGCCTGCTGCTGTTGTTCTGTGGGATAGTTTCAAAACATTAAAGCAGTGCTTCTCAAATAGTGGGGCGGGCCCCCCGGGGGGGCGCAGTGCAATGCTGAGTGGGGCGTGTGTGACCCTGGGGATCATGCTTTTTTTCCACCGTACTACAATAAAGTGTAATTGTACAACCACTCCAGTAGTTGGCAGTGGCGCTCTCATTGCCCATTGTGCGAGTTGAAATATATCTTTTTCTTTTTGTTTTCTTTATCTTAACAAGGATACCATGTTATGCAGAGGTGTACCTATTACTATTTTATAGACAAATGCTATTATTTATAGTTGTGGTGGAGTGGGGGCACAAATTGTTTTCTTCTTGCTGGGGGGGCGTAAAATAAAATAATTGAGAAGAACTGCATTAAAGCAAGTTAACAACATCACATTATCATTGTAAAAAAAAAAAAAACTAAATTAAAGAAAAAGAGCATTTTTCACTTACATGACCATGGTATTGTGTTTGTCCCCCTCTTACCCATGACTGCTGGTATTGACTCCCGTCTCTCTCTCACTCTGAGAAGAAATGACTGACCTGTGTTGTGTACAATGTGCATTTGTTTTCAGGCAATGGTGGGGATTCTGCAGGGCAAGGCCCGTGGAGGAGAAGAGGAGAGCATCCTCATGCACGACCTCAAGCCATTTCGGATCCTCATCAGTTTGCTGGACAAACCTGAGCTTGGTATGTTAACCTGCAAAATACATACATACTAACAACCCAGGGGAGTTGTTAGTATACTGCAAGTTAATCGTTTTGGATCTGTTTGGATCAAATTGAACCGAATCGAATCGTACTGGATCGATCGTTTAATGTTTTTTATGAATCGTTCCTGAATCGGATCGTAGCCTGTGAATCGAGATATGAATCAGATCATTATGTGAGTGAATCGTCGCACCCCTAATATACACTATATACAGTATGTATTAGGGGTGTGCAAATTAATCATTTTGGATCGAACTGGATCAATTGTTTAATATTTTTTATGAATCGTTCCTAAATCAGATCGTAGCCTGTGAATCGAGATATGAATCGGATCATTATGTGAGTGAATCGTCGCACCCCTAATATACACTATATATATATATATATCATTTTGTATCGAACTGGATCGATTGTTTAATATTTTTTATGAATAATATTTTTTATGAATCGTTCCTGAATCGGATCGTAGCCTGTGAATCGAGATATGAATCGGATCATTATGTGAGTGAATCGTCGCACCCCTAATATACACTATATATATATATATATCATTTTGTATCGAACTGGATCGATTGTTTAATATTTTTTATGAATCGTTCCTGAATTGGATCGTAGCCTGTGAATCGATATATGAATCGGATCATTATGTTAGTGAATCGTCACACCCCTAATACATACATATAAATAACATTAACAACATGTTCTTTCCCATCACGTCTCTAGGGCCAGCAATCCTGGAGGATGTTTTGATCGAAGTCTTTCGGACTCTGCACACACAGTGCCGGACAGAGCTTGACCTTCAGAGCCAAAGTCCATTCAGCAAAGACCACACACACCTCAGCAGGTGAGTCGAGTATCACGAACGTGATCAATGACTCCATATCACAAGTTTTTTTAATTTATAAAGCAATACCTTCTCCACCGTCTTTCAGCAAATTAAGAGAAAACAAGAAAACGGCAGAGCTGATTAAAACAGCCAACCTGCTGTTCAACTCCTTCGAGCCGTACTACATGTGGGACTACATCGCCCGCTGGTTTGAGGAGTGCTGCAGGTTTGTCTGTTCAGGGAAATTACTACATATGCACACATGAGGGCAACGTTTGCTACATTAACAAACTGGGCTGTAGACAAGCCATGTCTGTTGACGTTAAAAATGGCTACTACGGATTTATAGGCAACCTTTATTTATTTATTTTTTTATTATCAAAATATATATTTTAAACAGTCAACTCTGCCGCAGGAGGACGCTAAACAAAAGCACGCGAGCACAGCAGCACTCTGGGAGTTTAGATTCTCCTGAAGTTTCATTGGTGGAGTTCTGTCAGCTGGTGGATTTCCTGTTGGATATTGTTTCCTTGGTGAGTTTGTTCTGTCTTTCTCTCTTTTGTCTTTATTTCTCTATTTTTCTTTTTTTGCGTCTTCTACATTTTTCTCCCTTTTTCTGCTACGTATTTGACTCTTTTCATTTCTATAAACTCTTTGTTATTCTTTCTTTTGTTTTTATACCTTACCTCTTTCCTTCTATCTTTCCTTTTCTTTTGTCCTTCCTTCTGACTTTCAAGCTCTTTTCTGTCATCACGTTCATGTCAGAACCAATACTAAACCTTATCGGTGCAGTTTGTTTTATATATTCCTATTTTCATGGTCATTTCCTTCCTCTCCTACAGTTCTTCGGTCCTCCACCCTCCCTCATGCTTCTCCTGTTCTCTCTCTCACATCCTCATGGCTCATACATCTCATCATTTGATCCTGTTTGTGTTGCAACTCTGGAAATCACTTTTACAACCATTGACATTTCGGCCATCATTCAACCTAAATTATTTCCCACCTGTGTTTCTGGATCCATAAATGAGATACTATGACTTCCATTTAGCTGGATGTGTTTGTGTGTATGTCCCCACACAGGAACATTTGTCCTGTGTTTTGTTTTTCTGCCAAATGTTTTTCCTTTTCTGGAACTGTGCAGAATTTCCAATCTAAAGGGTTTGGAAATGAACTAGTTTTAAATGTGTCTGGATTTGTATTGAGTGTGACTCAGAGTGGGTTGTTGAGAGCGAGAGACGTATGAGTGTTGTTTTTCTGCCAACAAATAGTTGCAGCCTCTGCTTGCTCCTGTCTGTTCAAACTCTCTGCTCTTTCTCCCTGAAGCCTACTAGAAGCATGAGGGTAATCTGCCAGGTAAAGTACTGCTCTTTCCTGCGTTTGTTTTCACCTCCGCCCTGCTTCACTGAGACTGTGATGACATTTATGGAACATCCTTAAAAATGTCATCAGTTCTGCCTTTGTGCAGTAAAACCTTTACTGAGATTCTGACTCATTTTTAGGCCCAAAAAGACAGCCACCCTGTGATGGTGAGGATGTTGTAAAAGTGAAATCTCAGCTCAGTGTGTAGGTGCTTTTATTTTACAATTGCATGAAGTCTCATGCTCTTATTTTGTAACAAAAAATATGAGCACATCATGGCAATATTGTTTCTCTCTTTTATTCCATTATATTTTGGTTAAGATAAATAAAGGTGATGATCATTGGGTTTTTATATATTCTAGAACTTTGTATACAGTATTTATACATTTAAGAAATTAAAGAAGAATTGACCGAATAGATCTGTCTTTATGTCATGTGTTCATTCTATGTATTTCTTTATATTAAAAATATATTAACCAGTTAGTAATAACTTATTCTAATGTTTTTTAAAATAAATAATATAAAATATGAAATAAGGACTCTTAACAGCAACTAATATCAAATTAACTCGTAAAAAATCTGTTAGACGACTAAATCCTTACTTGGAATTATTGGGTTTCTCAAACTTTCAAAGAGATTTAAGCGTAAATTAAATGAAACTTCTTTTTCTGACTTCTATTTCTGTTTTTCCTGAAAATCTACAGGAGACGTACATAGAAATCCAAACAGAGCACCTTCCTCAGCTGCTGCTGCGCATGGTCGCAGCCTTGACCTGTCATCTCCAGGCACTCGTCCTTGGCGAACTCGCCCACTGCCTTCGACTTTGCTCCAAGATCCTCAGCAAAGTTCAGCCACCCCTGGTGTCTCCTCTGTCTTTGCCCTCGGGTTCGCAGAGTCAAAGTCAGGACCAGCATCATTCCACTTCTCATGGCAACTCATCAAGAGATGACAAAGAGGAGGAAAAAGAAGTGAGACCAATTTCATCCATTTTCTTTATTTTGCTGTCTTTCTTTGCTTGTGTTAGATGCACCTGATGCAATTGCAACCCATTTAATTATAATTAAATAATAATTCTGTCACTTCCTTTGTCCTCCTACAGACTCCTCCTGCATCGCTAACGCTCTCTGGCACAAGCGATGTCACTGAGGATGGAGAAAATTCTCCCAGCAATTGCATCAAAGAGAGTAGCTTCACAGAGTTTGTCCAGTACAGTCAGGATAGTCCCCAGGAAACAGAACAAATTCTTCAGCCAAACCCAGCAGCCAAAACTGGCCGTCGCTCATCAGGTCCATCCCAAACCAAGACTGTGGACAAACCGGTGATGCAGTGCTGCCTGGAACACTTTCAACAGTTTCTCTCCCGACTTATTACCTTGTACATTATCCCTGGCCATTCGGACGCAACCAATTGTGAAAAGACTGAGGTCCTGCATTCTGGGCCTGTTGTCTCCAAAGTCTCTCAGCCCTCTGATTATTCTGAATCATTATCGGAACAGGGTTTGGACCAGAGAGAGTGTGTAGCTGCTTTCACTGCTGCCTGTCAGCTCTTCCTGGAATGTTCCAGTTTCCCTGTTTATATTGCAGAGGGAAACATGAAATCCTCAACCACACAGACAGAGCAGTTTGGTAAGAAAATTATATTTCTGCCCATTATTTAAAAGGATTTTTTTTTTCACAAAATTTGACTTTTTTATCAAATCTAAATGTAACATTTCTTGGAATGTATTTCATCCCTACAGACAGCGAACAGTTCCGTCTTCCAATGTGGCTGCAGACCTTGATGGACGCCTGCTGTCTGGCCAGTGACTTCACTCTGCAAGGTGCAGCCATCTCACTGCTCATGGACCTTGTTGGACTCACACAGTCTGTGGCTGTGGTGGCGGCAGAGAGCGTTGCATCTGCTGACAGCGCAGAGTCGTCTCAGACCATGAGTCCCAGTCAAGGTCGAGTTGCTGTCATCATCAGACCTCCACTAACTCAGGGAATCCTCAAGTACATGGCTGACAAGACAGACTTTTTCAAGGTAGGCCTAAGAAAAAAAAAATGTTGTCAAACAAGGGCTGCACATGGCTGGTATTGATTTTTCTAATACAGCTGATCATGTTATTTATTGTATAACATGTACAGCACTCCACTGACTGCCCTGTTTATCACATGCATCAATAATTTGCTGTCAAGATTTTAAACAAAAATAAAGCTTAGTATTATCAATTACATATTTTTCTTCATTTTTATATATCAAAACATATATTTATGTAACTTAATTAAAAAAAACATTACTTTTTTAAATAACTTTAATAGGTTGTGGATTTTTTAGATTCATAACAACTTAGTTTGTACCTAAAATTCCCTCTCATGACTAGTTTTTTACAGTTTCAATAATAATTACTATAATAAACATATTGTGAATTATTATTTCCTGTGTCGTACAGAGTGTTGCAATAATCCTCTGGGACCAGTTGAATGAAGGAACTCCTCAGCACCATCAACGCAGTGTGGAGCTCTTCTATCAGCTCCACAATTTGGTGCCATCCTCCAGCATCTGTGAGGATGTCATCAGTCAGCAGCTCATGCACAGAGACAAGGTCAGCAGCACATAGGTGGACATTAAGATGATAATAGAAATATAAGGGTATGAGGGTTATGCTGAAATATGTTGTCTTTCAGAGAATACGCTTGGAGGCCCATGTGAAGTTCTCTGTTCTGTGGCATTTGACACGAGATCTAAACATCACAAAATCCTCTCCTTTCAGTCGCACATTTGACAGGTAGGTTGGGTTTTGTTGAATTCAGATACTTAGGCTCAACTGTTCAGAGCAGTGGAGACTGTGGAAGAGAGAAGAAGAATAGAGTACAGACAGGATGGAACAACGGAAAGGTCTCTGGAGTGATTTGTAATAGAAGATAGGGAAAGGTTTACAGGACAGTTGTGAGACCAGCCATGATGGATGGATTAGAGACACTAGGAATAGGTAGAAGACAAGAGGCAGAGCTGGAGGTGGAGTAAAGATGCTGAGGTTCTCTTTAGGAGAGACAAGGATGGACAGGATCAGGAACGAGGTGATTAGAGGGACAACACAGACAGGAAGGTTTGGAGAAAAAGCTAGAGAAGACAGATTAGGATGGTTTGGACATGTTCAGTGGAGGGACAGTGGATACATTGGTAGGAGAAAGCTAGATATGGAGCTACCAGGTAGGAGACAAAGAGGAGATTTATGGATGCGGTGAGGGAGGACATGGAGGTGGTTGGAGTTGGAGTTGAGGAGGCAGAGGACAGGGTGAGATGGAAATTGTTGACTTGCTGTGGCAACCCCTGAAAAAGAGATTAGCCAAAAGGAGGAGAAGAAGAATTCAATTTATAAGCTACAGAGGACAGGGGGAGATGGAAATTGTTGACCTAGGAAACAGAGCTGGAGGTGGAGGAGTTAAAGATGCTGAGATTCTCTTTAGGAGAGACAAGGATGGACAGGATCAGGAACGAGGTGATTAGAGGGACATCACAGACAGGAAGATTTGGAGAAAAGGCTAGAGAAGACAGATTAGGATGGTTTGGACATGTTCAGAGGAGGGACAGTGGTTATATTGGGAGAAGAATGCTAGACATGGAGCTACCAGGTAAGACACAAAGACGAAGGCCAAAGAGGAGATTTATGGATGCGGTTAGGGAGGACATGGAGGTGGAGTTAAGGATGTAGAGGACAGGGGGAGATGGAAATTGTTGACCCGCTGTGTTTTATTTTATTTTATTGATATCATTATTTATTTTACACCTCTCCTATCTCTTCTGCAGATCTCTCTTCATCATGCTCGACAGCCTAAGTTACTGGGATCCATGTACCAGTGCCGTTGGCCGGGCCTGGTTGAACCAGGTCCTTCAGAGACACGACATTGCTCGGGTACTCGAGCCCCTGCTGCTGCTCCTGCTGCACCCCAAAACACACCGGGTGTCAATTCAAAGGGTACAGGCCCAACGACACTGGGCCAAGGTCTTTCCAGTACCACCAGGGCAGGATCCATTAGATACCATGTACAACAGAGACTCTGGCTTCTCAGACAGTAAGGATTTCCTCTACGTCCTGGTTTTGTCTCTCAATATATTTGTGACTGAAGAAATTCAGCATTTCTTTTTTTTGTCTGTCTCTACTTTCAGATTTCAGTCACTTTAATGGGGAAAGAATCACAGAGGAGGAGCTTCAAAGCCAAGTTATGGGGGACATGGAGCCTTTCTGTCTGACTGTTAACCCTCTTAGCGACAGCTTGTCTTTGTTGAGCATGAGCAGCGAGAACCTTCAACTCGTTGGAGAGGATCAGCCGGCTGACCAGCAGGTGGAGCCCCAGAACTCTGTGTCTAGCGGTTCTCACTCATCAACAGTGGAGAATTGCAGCTTTGAAGAACAGGTTGTGTGCTCAGATCATCAGCCTGGTTCTTCAGACGACAGCTCTGTGGACTCTGTAGAGGAGGTTGTGACTTCTGTGATAAAGGAGCTGATTGACAGAGTTATGACTGTAGCCGAAGAAGGAAGTCTTGAAGCTCCATCGCTACATGAGAACTGGTCCCAGACTGACACAGACAGCACTTCCTCTGATACCTCAACTGGTGTTCAGATGGACGCTGCACTGCCTTCCAACTGCATCCACCAAACCCTGCCAGAAATGCTGGCTGAAGGAACATTAGAGTTCCTCTCCGTCACACAAGGTGAGGCACAGCACAAAGAGGGCATCACCCGGCATAGTTCATCTCCCTCCATCATCACTTTGCCAGACGGCTCCGAACCAAACACTCCAGACCACAACCTGCGAGTGGACGACCCTCAGGCGCGTAAACGTAGCCACAGCAGCACACAACTGAGTCTGAAAGGGAAGATCATGGAGAGACTGGCTGACAAATCTCCAGGAGCAAAACCAAAAGTCAAAAAGACCAAGAGGAAAGAAGAAGAGAGGCAGAGGAAGGCTGCGAATCACTCTGACAAACTTCGGCCGCCCAATATTTTCTTTGGGGACAGCTTGGACCTGGAGAATTGGTACAGCTGTGGGGAAGGAGAGGTGTCAGAGATCGAAAGCGACACTGGTTCACCCAGCACCGGTCCTGGTGGCAGTGTTGGAGGTGTCAGTGTTACAGGTCGAAGACCGTCTTCCGCTGCAGCTCGTTTCAATATCCACCCCCTCTACCATCACGTCCTGCTCTACCTCCAGCTATATGACTCTTCGCGGGCCCTACACGCCCTGTCTGCCATTGCAGCCATGCTGAAAGCTGCACCTTCAGGGTTCGTGAGTGCCATCTCCACCACCAGCATCAACAACACTTACACTCCGCAGCTCTCTCTGCTCCAGAACCTCCTGGCACGTCACAGAGTCTCTGTCATGGGCAAAGACTTTTACTGTCCCATTCCCCAGGACTCCCACTCCCACTCTTTTCGCAGCGCCATGTACCTGGAGATCATCATCTCACTTTGTCTGTATTATCTGAGGAGCTATTACTCTGCCCACCTGGCGGCCGGCCCCCAGGACCTGGCTGGGAACCGAGCCATGCAGCTGACGAGTGTGGAGGTCTTGTCCGTCCTCTTCAGTGAACTCTCTAAAGTCACTGGCGGCTCAGCGAAAGGCTTTGCTAGTTTCATCAGTGATGTTTTGTCAAAATGCAAAGTCCAAAAGGTGGTCCTCCACTGCCTCCTGTCCTCTATATTCAGTGCCCAGAAATGGCACGAGCAGCGTGTGGCGGGGGTCAACGTGGCGGCAGTGGAGGAGGGTCTGTCAGAGGACAGTGTCATCAACCTCTCCGAAGACCAAATTGACAGCTGCAGTGCGGTCCAGTCCCAGTTGCTGCGGCTGCTGCAGAGCCTCGTGGTACTGGAGCACAGGGTCCTGGTGCCGGCTGATGAGGGTGGAGACGGAGGTCCCGTAGGAGCAGGTGCAGGAGGTGGAGGGCCGGTCGGCGGCACGGGAGCGGGTTTTGAGATTCTTGGCGCTGAAGTGGAGCATGTCAACCCTCAGCAGCCCATGACATCACTGCAGTACCTCCACGGACAGCCAATCACGGCACAGGGTATGTTCTTGTGTGCGGTGATCAGGGCGCTACATCAACATCACGCATGCAAGATGCACCCACAGTGGATTGGACTCATAACTGCCACGCTGCCGTACATGAGCAGAGTCCTGAGGAGGGTGGTGGCCTCTGTCACTCTGCAGCTCTGTAGGAACCTGGACAATCTTCTTCAGCAGTACCGGTATGAAACCGGTATCACCGACACCAGGTAATAACCCCTAATATAATACCCCTGATTTGTAAACTATTTTTAGATGTTTAGTATGTTAGTAAAGAAATTAATGTTGCATTTTATTTTGTATCTATATAATAGGCCTCAGTGGATCGCTCTGTGTATACCACCTGACCTGATTCTTACAGTGTTGGAGGGAATAACAGCCATCATCCACTACTGTCTACTGGATCCCACTTCCCAATACCACCAGGTGAGGGAGCTATACACCAAAATATAAGAGAAGCCTGAGTGCCGATTGAGAAGTAAATCTAAAGTAAAACCATTTATAATTTATTATTGTTGACTTTTACATTTTATTTACTGTACATTTTAATTTTATTTGTGTAAAATTAAATAAAAATTTTATTTGTTCATGTTTTTCCTCACAATGTTTGCTTTTAGTTACAAATGAGGGTGGACCAGAAGCACTTGGCTGAGGCTCGCTCAGGTATTCTGTCTATCCTGCACACGATCATGTCATCCGTCACCCTGCTGTGGAGCGTCCTCCATCAGGCAGACAACTCGGACAAACCAGCCGCTGCTTCAGCCGCCTCCACGTCCAACATCAACCTGGGATCTACGAAGGTAGAATTTTCAGAATTAGTTGTAATTCTTGTAGTTCTGTGTTGTCATTATGTCAGATTTACATACAGAAATCAGGGAATTTAATTGAAATATGATCTATTTCCACAGTCAAAAATTCATAACCCTGTGTCCACATTTCCTGTGCAACCAACGTCAGTATTTTCTTTGTTGCTACTGATTTGCAAAAAGCTTTTTGTATCGACTCGAGTCAATGTCAACAACAGTAAAATACTGCAGGGCGTCATCATAATTTTCTAACGACCTTGTATCCTTTTTAAGTAGAGTATTGAAATCTGGCTTGTTCGATTTTTGGCAGTTCCAAGCATTCTTCTAAAAAAAAAAAAAAATCTTTGCTTACCCCATCAGCCAGAAGATACAATTTGTGCAGATACACAACTCAATTACCATTCTGAACCTTTTAGAATTTACAAGTAACAGTTTCATAAGGCTTTGTTTTTGTTTATCAGATTATTCAAGATTCCTGTGGTGTCCTTTTTCATTTATAAAGTGCACTGACTAACTGAGGTCCTTGGTTTTATTTCAGAACCTACGTCAGCAAATACTTGAGCTATTGGGCCCAATCTCCATGAACCACGGCGCTCACTTCATGGCAGCCATTGCTTACGTTTGGAATGAGAGAAAACAAGTGAAAGCCCCAGTCAGAAACAAGGTGAGTGATTCAAAAATCAACCAACAATGCTTAAAACTATCAATGGAACATATGTAGCTCATTAACCTCCTGAATGGCAGAATAAATTCAATTGTATTGAACAACTGAACATGATGCTTAAGAAGTCTTCATTACAGCTTTTGTACACTATACCAGTGGTCCCCAACCACAGGGCCAGGGACTGGTACCAGTGGAGGTTAGGGTTAGACCCGAGGATACAGAGGACAGGGTGAGATCCAAATTGTTGACTGACTGTGGCAACCCCTGAGAAAAGGGACAAGTCGAAAGGAAAAGAAGAAGATTATCAAACAGCAATGAACATCTCTCATCTTCCATTTCAAGATATTGCACTGTCCTAATGCAAGGCGGCGCGCTGGTAAAATGACTTACTGACCACTGACACTCCTGCCCTTGATGATATTACCCACAATATATACACAGTAGAGATGTCCTAAGTGAATATAAGACATTAATATCAATCAAATATTATACAGCACAGAGCATAGTGAAGAGATGCTGAGAGATGCTATGATGTGTGATCCAATCAGAGTGAGCGACAGAAGAGCCTGCTCTAATAGCCAATGGTACACCAACCATGCATTGTATTGTCCGATAGACTTTTGTCTATAACAGATAGACAGGATATGCAACATCACCAGCAATTGTTGAGAATAGAAAATGATATAACAAAAATTTTAAAAGATTGGATTGTCCAAAAAAATTAGACAAAAGAGCAAATGTGGATAGAATATAGCAGTGGTCCTGAGCCGAGGACGATTACTGGTCCGTGGGTGAATTGGTGCCGGGCTGCAGAGAAAAAATGTTTCCTTTTGGCCCCATTTGACTATTACTTCCACTTGATCCATAACCATATCAACAAAAGAACTGACCAATAGAATGGCTAGGATTTCATCATCAATAATTTTTCATTTCAGTCAATTTCTCAGTGAAGACAACAACAATAAAATCAAAATGACGCAGAGTCATTGATACAAGTTTCTAACCTTGTATACTGGTCTGGTAGCAGAAAGTTATAGGCTGTGTGCACTTGAGAAATCCTTGTTGTGCCCACGCTGACTTTATTTGGGTAGGAAGATTTCATAGGTAGGAATTTATTTCAGAACAAATTAAATTTCATTAAGGGGTATTTATCTGCCACAACTTAATGACCGGTCAGTGAAAATATTACCAGACGTTTAACCGGGCCGTAACGCAAAAAAAGGTTGGAGGACCACTGCACTATACTTTTGTGCTGTTTGTCCTCAGATTAATTTAATGTTTGAATGAAAAAAACTAAATACAACCCATACCTTATGCCATCCAGGTGATTCCAGTAGCCAGTGAAGAACAGCTGCTGCTGGTTGAACTGGTTCGCTCTGTGAGCGCCATGCGCACAGAGACTGTGATGCAGACGGTGAAAGAGGTTCTGAAACAGCCTCCTGCCATCGCCAGGGACAAGGTTTGATGTTATTGTTTGTGCTCCTTAAGTTGTATGTCGTTTTAAGTCTTGTCTTCAAAACACAACTTTACTTATGGTCAGATGTTTATCTGATTGTTCCTGATATTGTCAATTACTTTAAATGAGTGCAGTCCATTTAAAATGCTAAGTTGTCTTAACTTTTAACCAATGAGTGACAGCCCAGTAAGGGAATTTCCTAAATATTAGGAATAAAGGTTCTTTTTAATATCTAGTTATCTACATTTTTGTGTCATGATTTGTTGATTTTTTTTTATTTTTTTTTGTTCTCTACCTTCAGAAACATCTTTCTCTAGAGGTCTGCATGCTGCAGTTCTTCTACGCTTATGTTCAGAGGTAAAAATCTTCAGATTAACTGTTGAAGTTACCGCTCCTTAGATTAACACACACCTTTCTCTGTGCAGAGACATTTTTCGTTCTTTCTCTAATTTGTAGTTTTTTGATTGTAGCACTGTTTCACCTTTCTTGTCAGGATTTCTGTGTCCAGTTTGGTTGACAGTTGGCCGTCTCTGCTGGCTCTGTTGAAGGACTCCGTACAGTTAGGCCTCCCTGCACCAGGACAGTTTCTCCTACTGGGGTTGGTGTCGTCTTCTGGTCTATTATTTTGCTATAAAAGATTTCTGAATATTAAAGCTAACTGGTTGTTCAGTTTCACCCCTCATCCAAGAGACTCCTTCAGTTCTAACCGTTAGTGGGGAGTACAGAAATTTAATTTACATACTGTACTGTATATCCTAATGTCTAGCTGCCGGACAAAACTCTTAAACCTTTGACCATGACCCAGATGACTGGGAATACTCGTCAATATTCTACTTGGTTACCTTAACACAAACTGAAAATACACTGTCATAACTTGAATTCTAACTTTTATTTTTATTGATTTTTTTTTTGTTTTCTTTTGTAGGGTACTTAATGAATTTATTTTGAAGAACCCCAATTTAGAGAGCAAGAAAGACCAGAGAGAATTGCAGGTAATTTACTTAACCTAACCTAGTTTTTTTGCAAGAATTCATTGCTCTTTTGTCACATGACATAACGGTATCCAGACTGTAGCTGTAGCCGTTTACATACATATCCATGTTTACTTTCTTGATAGGACGTAACCCATAAAGTTGTGGAGGCAATCGGGACAATCGCCGGCTCCTCCCTGGAGCAGACCACGTGGTTGAGGAGAAACCTGGAGGTGAAACCATCTCCTCAGATAGTTGTGGATGGCAACAATCTGGAAGCTGATGTAGAAGGTGGGGTTTCATGCAGTCATACAGTCACATACCAAACTGTTCACCAGTTATTTATACTGTATCTAACTGATATTTAAGAGATTTGCCGGTGATGAAATCCCTGACACTGTGTCCACTAGGGGTGTGACGATTCACTCACATAACGATCCGATTCATATCTCGAATCACAGGCTACGATCCGATTCAGGAACGATTCATAAAAAATATTAAACGATCGATCCAGTTCGATCCAAACCGATCCAACACAATTAATTTGCACATCCCTAATATATATATAGTGTATATTAGTGGTGTGACGATTCACTCACATAACGTTCCGATTAATATCTCGATTCACAGGCTGCGATCCGATTCAGGAACCATTCATAAAACATATTAAACAGTCGATCCAGTTTGATCCGATATGGTTCAGTTCGATCCGAGACGATTCATTTGCACATCCCTAATATACTGTATATGTAGTATATATCAGGGGTGTGACGATTTACTCACATAACGATCCGATTCATATATCGATTCACAGGCCACGATCAGATTCAGGAACAATTCATGAAAAAATATTAAACGATCGATCCAGTTCGATCCGATTCGGTTCAGTTTGATCCAAAACGATTAATTTGCACACCCCTAGTGTCCACACAAAACATGCATGTGGACTGATTATCAGTACCAGAACTTAATAGAGCTGCCATGAATACTGGCTCTGATTGTTGGTTTTTTTTTTCAGATTTAATGCTCACAGTGATGGAGGCTTCCAGCTTTACTCCGTCCGTGTACAGCGTCCACGCACTCACACTGTTGGCTGAGGTAAAAACAACAACAACTGCCATCACTGTGATTTAGCTCCGCTGTAGCTGCTCAGGCCATCAGTCAGTGGCTGTTGCACTGTTTTCCATTCCTCATCTTAATTTCCTCACTGGACGCCGCCCGTCAAATTCTGCAGCTGTGTTTTAGTTCCGTCCTCTGAACACAGCCCAGCAGTAAACTAACTACACAGTTACTTTTCATTTGAGCCGTTTACCGCTGATGAACGACCTCCTCCACCTCTCTGATGTAAATCGTTATGAGTAAACCAATAAATCACACGGTGGTTTTCAGCTCTGTGTGCTTTGAGCTGAACTGGGTCATAGATTAAAACTAATGCATGTTTTTTTGAGGCTCAGTTTACAGTTGATTGCAGATTTATTTATAAATTCTATGTCAACAAAATAAGGTATTTTAGTGCTGCGGTTTGTACGGAGCTCATAGTGATCATAAATTGTATATCTGTCTCAGTTGCTTTAAAGTGTATTTACAGAGGGACACTAGGAAACATATCTTTGTCTTTCAGGTTCTGGCTCATCTCTTAGACATGGTTTTCTACAGTGATGAGAAGGAGAGAGTGATTCCCCTGCTGGTTAATATCATGCACTACGTCGTGCCGTACCTCCGCAACCACAGGTAACAACATTTCATTTAATTGTCATTTTATTTACAGATCAAGCCTTGATGAGACATTAAATCATCCAGATAAATAATATTGTATTATTTATAAGTAAATTGTCTGTCGACGTAAGGTTCTCTTTAGGGGTGACCAGAATGGACAGGATCAGGAATGAGGTGATTAGAGGGACAACACAGTCAGTGTCAGCTAAGGTGAAGGGAAAGGGTTACAGGGCAGTTGTGAGACCAGCCATGATGGATGGATTAGAGACGCTAGGAATAGGTAGAAGACAGGACACAGAGCTAGGGGTGGAGGAGTTAAAGATGCCGAGGTTGTCTTTAGGAGAGACAAGGATGGACAAGATCAAGAATGAGGTCATTAGAGGGACAACGCAGACAGGAAAGTTGGGAGAAAAAGCTAGAGAAGACAGATTGAGATGGTTTGGACATGTTTAGAGGAGGGACAGTGGATACATTGGTAGAAGAATTATCCTAGAGATGGAGCTACCAGGTAGGAGACAAAGAGGAAATTGATGGATGCAGCGAGGGAGGACATGCGGGTAGTTGGAGTTGAGAGTTGAGAGTTGAGGATACAGAGGACAGGGGGAGATGGAAATCATTGACTCGCTGTGGCGACCCCTGGAAAAAAAAAAGGGACAAGCTGAAAGGAAAGGAAGCAGAAATTGTCTGTCGCCTTAGTTAAAATGATATTAAATCTACTGCTATGTTCCAAGTTGGTATTTTTAATAACCCTCCATCCATTGTTATTGCCTTGTTTTCAACTAATTGTATATAAGTTCTATATTGAGCGGGCTGCAAATTTTTTCAAATGTGTTGGAATCATTTTTATAATCCACAAACTCAGTAAAACCTTTAAAGTTAAAGATAGTTATCTCTTTCTTCCCTTAATGTTCACTGTTTTTATATCTGTGAGGATAAAATACCGTAAGATACATTCAGATGTCATTCAAAGACTGCAAGACAAATCCTAATGTTTCCTGTTTTGATTTCATAGTGCTCACAATGCTCCCAGCTACCGGGCCTGCATCCAGCTGTTAAGCAGCCTGAGTGGGTACCAGTACACACGGCGTGCCTGGAAGAAGGAGGCTTTTGACCTCTTTATGGACCACACCTTCTTCCAGATGGACTCATCCTGTGTCAGTCAGTGAGTAGCACAGCAGCTTTGACTGTATACATTTTTTGTACCACTTGCAGATATATATCAGCTCCTCATTTTTTTTAAATACTGACTTGTAAATCAGCTGTGTCTGACCATTTGTCTCTGTATTTTTAAAAGATCTTCATTCAGTATAATTTTTCTTTTCCCTTAGTTGGAGATCCATCATTGACCACCTGATGACTCATGACAAGACCACATTCAGAGACCTAATGAGTAAGATTTATGACTCTTTAATGCAGTAGATTTGAACACATATGAGTGGTTTAGAGACCATTTATTAATTAGTTTTGAATTTATTGACACTTGTTTTTTTTTGTATTTTTAGTCGTAATTATTCCATCTTGTCTTAATGAAGAGGCACTTTTACCTCTGTTGTTAATAAAGCACTAATGTGACAGAGAGTGAGGTCATTAAGAGGTTCTGGTCATGCACACAGTTAAATAACATCATGTTTTTGTTTTTTTTCCTCCTTCTCTCCTTCAAGCTCGTGTGGCTGTGGCTCAGAGCAGCTCTGTGAGTCTGTTCACTAACAGAGATGCCGAGCTGGAGCAGAGAGCCATGCTGCTGAAACGCCTCGCCTTCACCATCTACAGCAGTGAAGTGGACCAGTACCAAAAGTACCTGCCCGATATACAAGGTAGATGAACAGCAGTGTGATTGAGCAAAGTATTTTTTGTTCACCCATGGGGTAAAAAAACATTTAGCAGGTGAGTCTGACTGTAACCACGCATCGCGTTCTTGCACCACCATCAATTTGCATGTTTTTTTCAAACTTTTTTTGGTTGCTGCAAGCTATAAACCAGGGGGATCAAACTCAATTTCACAGAGGGCCACAATTAAAAACTGACATGAAGTCGGGGGCCAAATTTATTGAAAAAAAAAAAAACTATAAATATTTCCCCTTGTCTATTTATCAAATGCAGGGGCGGTGCTAGGGTCTCTTTAGTCTCCTAGCAAGTGCCTAAGGTAAAAAAATGTTTTTTGACTTGGCCCCCTAGTGGTTGGAGCCCCAAGCAACCGCTGCCATCCCTGATTAAATGTTGATTCTGGAACAGCCGCTTACAGAAATTAAATTAGAAAAAAAAAACACATGTATCACTAATACTGCAAATCCTAACAGCATATAGCACCTATAAACTGGTGGGTCAACTCTGGTACAGATTTGATATGATCTGGTGGACCAAATATAAGCAGACTGCCGGGCCCGAGTTTGACCATAAATAACTTTACCTTAGTTTTGCCTGTGTTTCCTTAGCATATGGAATTTAAAATGATAAATAGGTTGACTCTGACTTGTCTGTGGAACAGTTTTCTTTTTCATTTTCTTCCATGTTTAACCTCTTGTATGTTTGTGATTTGTGATTGCAGAGCGTCTGGTGGAGAGCCTGCGTCTTCCTCAGGTGCCTATCCTCCACGCTCAGGTGTTTCTTTTCTTCAGGGTACTGCTGCTGAGAATGTCCCCCCAACATCTCACTTCCCTGTGGCCCACTATGATCACTGAACTGGTACTGATTGCTCTCTGACACATTGTAACACTCGGAAACACCTAGACAGACTGACTGATGCCTTGTCGTTTTAGGTTCAGGTGTTTCTCTTGATGGAGCAGGAGTTGACGGCAGATGAAGACATATCTAGGTACTTTTCAGGACTGCAATTCTGGATCTTAGCATTTGATTTATTCAGAACTCTCTTCTATAATTAAGTTTCTTTGTTCTGTATCTGCAGAACTTCTGGACCCTCTGTAGCCGGGTTGGAGACCACATATTCTGGAGGGAATGGCTTTTCCACTTCTTACAACAGCCAGCGTTGGCTCAACCTCTACCTGTCTGCCTGTAAGCTCCTGGACCTGGCTTTGGCTCTGCCTCCCGAGAGTCTGCCTCAGTTTCAGATGTAAGTAATAATAATTATTATGAGTCCAGAATGACTTTTAGGTATAAAAGTTCAGTGAGGGACCTAATCCTACTTGCTATGAAGAAAGAGAAAATCCCAGCTGAAAGGAAAGCAAACTTCCTTTTTTTTCTTACACTGTGTGTGGATCACACGGTGCCATGCTCGGTTGACTGCAGTGATAACCTGGTAGTTGGTGGATTGGAACCTGGAGCCCTCCAGACCCCAGTCCGGTTCCTTAACCATTAGGTCACCATTTTACCCAAACAGGAAAACAAAGGGTTAATCTTTGAAGAGATCAGTTTTTTTAATTACAAAAAATATTACAAGAGTAAAAAAAAAAGAAATTGAGATTAATTTTCACAACTTAAAATAAAACACAATTTTTTTTCTGATGGGGTTGTGCTGTTTAGGTACCGTTGGGCCTTCATTCCAGAGGCCTCTGATGACTCGGGTTTGGAAGTGAGGCGTCAGGGGACTCATCAGAGAGAGTTCAAGCCCTATGTGGTCCGACTGGTCAAGCTGCTGAGAAAACGAGCAAAGGTACCGTATATACCCACCAATATTTCTATCTTTTTGCTGATACTTTCTTCAGCATTTGTTATAAAAATAGATAGATTAGGCTGATCTCTTTTTTTTTGGTTGAATAGAAAAACCCAGAGGAGGACTGCTCCACACGAACACTAACTTGGGAACCTGGTCACCTTATGCTGACCTTGTACGTCATCCGCAGCATGGAGCAGCTTCTGCCTTTCTTCAACCTGCTCAGCCATGTCTTCAACAGCAAAGTCAGTAGCCGTTCAGGTCCCGCCTTCAGCCACAATCCTATGGACTCCTCCTCTTCCTCTTTCAGTGGCCAAAAGGAGGGCCACAAGCTGGAGAGCCAGAAAGTGTTCTGGAGTCGAGCTCGACAAAACATTGAGGAGATGGTGGAGAAAGACTTCCTAGAAGGACTCATCAAGACGTGAGGACGGAGGAGGACAGTGAAAAACATGACAATTAACTCATAACTGATCAAGCACTAGTGATTAAAAACCCTCAACCTCTGTACATAACAGACCCAGGGAATAAAAGAGGGGGTGGGACTAGTTTGTACATTTTTTCTATTTATACTTATTGTTTTACTTTTCAGAGGCCATTGTAAGTAATTTTAATTATTTGTATATAGGGAGCATCTTCAAGGACAGACTTTTAACATGTCATGCTAATCATTTGGATCAAAGTGAGGATGCTGTGCCATTCCATGTTGATGTAACTTAAATAAAGATTTATAACTGAAGGGAAACATGATGTCCACTGTCTCTGTTTTGGATTTCACAGTCACTGACTAAGGTTTTTATATAAATTTTTTTTTGGTTTTTGCAGTTAATGTTTTTTAAGAAAAACGTTCCCCATTTCTCTAGTTCATTTAATACTTTGGTTTTTTTTTTAAATAAGTTTGAAAATAGATATATTTTTAACTAAATAAACTACACACTACGACATATGTACTAGTGGTATTTTTTGTTTATTTATAGTAGTTACCCTACACCGAGTGGGAGCTGGCCTAGTGGTTAAGGAACCAGACTTAGGTCCAGAGGGTTCTAGTTTTGAACCCATCAGCTGCCAGGATGGCTCTGAGCATGGCGTCGTCCCCACTCACTGCCCCCCAGGCTCTCAAAGCTGCCCACTGTTCACTTAAGTGATGGATTAAATGCAAAAAGTCACATTTTGATGTGTGCAATGGTGTGAATCACAATGACAAACAGTTTGCTTTCCTTTAAGAATATGCAATATTGTAATGTGTAAAAACTTGAAAAAAAAAATACAATTCATGGATTGACACTGGTTTGGTTATATATATATATATAATATATATATATGTATATATATGTATGTATATATGTATGTATGTACATATATCACTTAAGTGATGGATTAAATGCAAAAAGTCACATTTTGATGTGTGCAATGGTGTGAATCACACTGACAAACAGTTTGCTTTCCCTTAAGAATATGCAATATTGTAATGTGTAAAAACTTGAAAAAAAAAATACAATTCATGGATTGACACTGGTTTGGTTATATATATATATATAATATATATATATGTATATATATGTATGTATATATGTATGTATGTACATATATATGTATATATATGTATATATATGTGTATATATATATATATAATGTATAAAAATCTGGAGAACAAATCAATAAAATATTGTTATAAATTTAACTTTCACATCAAGCTGGGGGCCGCAAAATATTGTTCCAAGGGCCACTATTTGAGACCAATGATGTAGGTTATTTACCAAGTAATTTCTCAAAAAGCCTGGAGAGTTTGAAAATAGGGGGCAAACCTATTTAACTATCTGAATTAAGAATAAAATGAATAATAAGAACACATAAAAAAAATGGCTCCTTCAAAGGAATGAACTGTGTGTTTGCAGACCCCTCCAAACAAATAAGACCAAAACCAGAAACCCTCTGAGCTAATCTTAGAGGATGTTCTTGGAAGACAAATGGACAGATGTTCAGTGTATCTGGGCCTGGAACTTGTCCTTGTGAAAATACACAGTACAACCATGTCTGTTGTGTGTGAATATTCACTCCAGAGGACAAAAAAAAAACAGCTTTAAGTCCCATGTTATTTTCTGTTATTGTATTATTTGAGGCAGCCCTCTGGGGGTTAGCCTCACTCTTGACGTGACCTTCATATCCTACTATGAGAATCATGATGAAGCCTTATCGCTGTTTAACCCTTTAAACGTCCTCTCACGTTCTCTCGTCTCCTCCCCTACTCTCGCGAGGATACCGAGGCTGCAGCGACGGTTGGCTGGATCTGCGTCATCTGACTCAGGAGATGGGGGCGGGGCGCTGTCATCAAGGCGAATAAAAATTAATTAAATAAATGAAAAAGGATGCAAATCACCGCCATACTGTGACACCGAGGAATCCAGCAGGGAAGGGAGCAAGAGGAGTAAGGGGAAGGAGGTCAGGATAGTGGTGGTCGTGATGGTGCTGCTCGGGCACTGAGGATCCACCGCTGATGCACAGCAACTGACAGGGTGCTGCTGAGGAGGATTATCCCGGAGGCTGGAGTAAGGAAAGGACGGAAGAGAGGGAGGCGAGGAAACAGGGAGCATCATCCGAAGGGGAAGAGGATACTGCCAGAAACTCACCGAAAAAAAAAAAGAAAAACAACACCGGTGACCGGATTGCTTTTCTGGATATCTGATTTTTCTACATCTTCACGATTAATTGTGATTATAGTTCAGTGGATACCTTGGTCCTGAAAGAAAATTCAGTTGATGATTCTTCCAGAAACGCCCGCAGATGAGATGCAACACTATTAAGTGAGAACATACATTCTTTTCTAGTGTGTTTTTATTTAATTCATGTCATTTTCTGTAATTTTTTTTTTTATTATTTCTGTGTCCAATTGGGGTTACGTTCGTGATCTGTGCGTGCGTGTGCGTGTACGTGTTGGGGGTAGGACCATATTGGATGCCTGATAGTCGAGCTTGGACTCCACGCTGAGAGAAGAAGGAAAAAGGGAGAAGATGTCGGGTCAGACACTGACAGACCGCATCGCCGCGGCGCAGTACAGCCTGACGGGATCAGAGGTGTCCCGAGCTGTGTGTAAAGCCACCACACATGAGCAGACCGCTCCGAAGAAGAAGCACCTGGAGTGTGAGTACAAAACAGTCTATCTATCTATCTATCTATCTATCTATCTATCTATCTATCTATCTATCTATCTATCTACCCATCCATCCATCCATCCATCCATCCATCCATCATCATCTGTTTAATTGTGTCTTCCTGTTACCATATCAGCATCTTCACATGTCTTCTATAAAATCCATCCATCCATCCATTCGTCCATCCGTCTGTCCATCCGTCCATCCGTCCATCCATCAATCTGTTTAATTGTGTCTTCCTGTTACCATATCAGCATCTTCACGTCTTCTATAAAATCCATCCATCCATCCATTCGTCCGTCCGTCCATCCGTCCGTCCATCCGTCCATCCATCTGTTTAATTGTGTCTTCCTGTTGCCATATCAGCATCTTCACATGCCTTCTATAAAACCCATCCATCCATTTGTCCGTCCATCCGTCCATGCGTCCATCCATCCGTCTAATTGTGTCTTCCTGTTAACATACTAGCACCTTCAAGTCCTCTATGAAATCCCTCCATTCATCCGTCCGTCAGTCCATCCGTCCATCCATCCATCTATCCATCCATCCATCCATCTGTCCATCCATCCGTCTAATTGTGTCTTCCTGTTACCATACTAGCATCTTCAAGTCCTCTATGAAATCCGTCCATTCATTCGTCCGCCAGTCCATCCGTCCATCCGTCCATCCATCTATCCATCCATTCATCCATTCATCCATCCATCCATCCATTCGTCCGTGCGTCCGTCCATCTGCCCGCCCATCCATCCATCTGTTTCATTGTGTCTTCCTGTTACCATACTAGCATCTTCAAGTCCTCTATGAAATCCGTCCATTCATTCGTCCGTCAGTCCATCCGTCCATCCATCCATCTATACATCTATCCATTCATCCATCCATTCGTCCGTGCGTCCATCCATCTGTCCACCCATCCATCCGTCCGTCCATCCATCCATCCATCCATCCATCCGTCTGTTTAATTGTGTCTTCCTGTTACCATACTAGCATCCTCAAGTCCTCTATGAAATCCATCCATTTGTCTTTCCGTCCATTCATCCATCCATCCATCCATCCATCCATCCATCCATCGATCCATCCACCAGATCTACAGTTCATCCAATCTTCTGTCCAATCCCTCCATTATCAGTCTTCCACCCATCTGTCAGTCCCTCCACCCAAAGGATTCCTGCACCAACTGTATTTTGGAAACCTGTCCGTCTTGGAAAAGAGTGATTCATTCTGTCCAGCTGCTCTTGAATGAATGGATCAGGTTTTCTGAGTTTTGATCAGTTTTGATCAAAGTGTGAACACTTTTGGTGTGAAAAGTGGTTTGTGCTCATGGCACATCCTTCCACATATACACAGATTGGCTCCTCCTGGATGGTTACAGGATGGTTGGACCCTTGGAAGTGTTTGCCAAGCTGGCACTTATAAGAGTTTGACACTGCATCCAGACTGAGGAATTAAACTGAGTAATGACGACCGTTGAACCTCATCAGAACAAAGTGCAAAAATGACTTACTTGCCAAAGTGTGTGTCAGCACTTTGATGGTGCTGAAGAACCTCCCTTAGAAATAGTCTCTTCTTTTTGTCCAGTTGCACACAGAACAAATACTCCAACCCAACCTAGTGTCCTTAGTGAAGGCCAACGGATCCAGGTCCCTGAGCTGTAGTCTGGTACCTTTGGTCGACAAAGAGTTAAAGAGAGACAAAACAAACATCCCATCCCTGAGTATGTAGCAGAAACACTATCCCACCTTTCCTGCAATAACTGCTAGTATTTGGCTTCAGCTCCTCTGCCATCCTAAGATGAATGAATGAAACATAAGAACACACGCTCAGTTGATCCAGGAGGGTTGATTCCCAGCAGCACTGGCCTCAGTGATGCCTCCTAAGCCCTGAATCAATAACACAATGTTTCCACTAAATGAAGTGCCCACTTTATAGTTTTTTCTCCCTAGTCTAACTAGAATTTTACCCGCAACTAATTCAATAAACATGCCACAACTTCGTATAGTTTAATAGGTTTCTTAAAGATTTAGCGAAGTAAGGTGTGGTTGACTCTGTCTCTCATTTTTTTCAGCTGTCTTCACTCTGTCAGCCTGCTGCTCGTAGAATAGAAAATGGGAAAAAATTAGGGGAGAGAGTGAGACAGATGGAGAGAGAGTTTTTTTTTTTTTTCTTTTTTGTACGCCGGAAGTAGACAGGGTGAAAGTGAGAAAGTGGTAGAGAGGCATGCAGTTAGGGTTTATCTGGCCGGAAATGAACTACTGACCATCTGGTCAAGGAATATCAACCATGTCTTAAATACTCTGACCTCATAATTATATATGTGTCATAATTTTAAAGGCAGATTCACATTAGTCCATGTAAATACCTTTATAAGGCATTGACTCTAAATGATTACATTATATATATATATATATATACATATATATAGCTGAAAGTTACCATAACTTGTAACTTTTCTTCAAATTGTTAGTCCCTTTTGAGAAAAGGCATCTGCAAAATGGATTAGCACACACACACACACACACGCATATATATATATATATATATATAAATATTTATATTTATATATATATATACAGTGGAAAAAATGATTAGACCACTCTGCTGTTTTCTTCAATTCCTTGTTCATCTTAATGCCTTGTTCCACTAAAGGTTTATCACCTGGGGGAAACAATGAACACAAAAC
>JAFBJS010006712.1:25784-36367 GCA_016785265.1 Paraplagusia blochii
AAAAGCACTGTATTTGTCAGTACAATGTTATTGCTAGTGATGTAGGAACGGAAGTGATTTTTGTCACTGTCAATAAAACCATGCAAAATGGCCAGAAATCAGCTCTGTTTTATTATTATAATTAAACTTAATTATGAGCCTTTTTTGTTGTTATTATATTTGTCCAGATTAATGTAGAATAAGTGGAAGCAGACTTTTAAATGGACAAGAAATTAAAGTAAGAGTGGTCTAATATTTTTTTTCCATGACTGTAAATATATATATACACATATTGTAAGGTGAAGGGAAAGGTTTACAGGGCAGCTGTGAGACCAGCCATGATGGATGGATTGGAGACACTAGGAATAGGTAGGCAGAGCTGGAGGTGGAGGAGTTAAAGATGCTGAGATTCTCTTTAGGAGAGACAAGGATGGACAGGATCACGGATGAGGTGATTAGAGGGACAACACAGACAGGAAGGTTTGGAGAAAAAGCTAGAGAAGCCAGATTGAGATGGTTTGGACATGTTCAGAGGAGGGACAGTGGAAACACTGGTAGAAGAATGATCCTAGAGATGGAGCTACCAGGTAGTAGACAAAGAGGAGATTGATGGATGAAGATACAAAGGACAGGGTGAGATTGAAATTGTTGATTCACTGTGGCAACACCTTAGAGGGACAAGTCAAAAGGAAGAGAAGATTAAGATACAGCACATATCGTAGGTCTTTATGAGTTGGATGCAGATTTATTCTGCTTGATCTTTACTATGCAGTATATATGCAGTATATCCACATATTGTCCCGCCCGTAATGGGCACTTAGGCTACAGTCTGGTCAAACATCCTTCAGTGACAGACCCTCAAACTTAATTTATTTGTCAACTCCCTCAAGTGACTTTAATCCATCCATGAGTCCATTATCCGTGGCAGTCAGACCAAGTAATCAACAGTGTTCGGTCAATACAGAAAGGGATCGATCTGCATCTATCAGACATTGATCCGTTTATTGCCCATGTTAACCAACGTCTGCTGGGTATTTAATGTAGGAAACAGGCAATATGGCATTATTGTTGACGAACATGCATGTTATAGATTGGCCGTTGGTCTGTATCTATGTTAATTAGGAAATATCTCCAGAAAACAGGCCATAAAGCTCCTTATGCTAAGCCACCAGGGCTTTGGACATAGCTAATGAGATAAGACACTGACCAGACTTCGTTATGGTGTTTGACGATGATCAGATTTCTGGAAATGTAAAGGCTAAAAATAAATTTCAGTCATTGCACTGGAGGGTTTCATCCTTGGTAGCAACTTGATTTTCAGGTGGGAGTGAGACAAATAGTTGACAGTTAAATGATGAGGGGACAAAAGGCAGCAGGACACCTGGTAAACCCTCTTCTCTGACACCACCGTGTAAACAGGTGCTGACAGTAGTAAGGATGAGTTCCTCTTCATAGTTGAGTGTGACTCTCACGGTGTCCATAAACTGATTCCATTCTCTACAGTGTTGTTGAGTGAGTCATCCTGAGAGAGTGCAGATCAATGTTGGTGATTTTTTTTTTTTTTGGACACGAGCAGGAACAGGAGCAGCTGTGATGCATGATATTTTCAAATGATAATAATTGAGCAGAAAAGTAAGAACATTGGCATTTCACCGTAGAAATAATCCAGGACGGCGCGTGTGCAGGGTCAGGATGCCTCTAAGGTCCTGTTTGAGCCATCAAATAAAACCAACGTCAGTGAAGGATTAGGATGAGGTTTTTGACGCTGGATGTATTTGTGCTCTCATCATGTTCTCTACAGTCAATATGGCGGACATTTGTGTCATTAGCAATGTGTCCTGAGACAGAAATTGAGTTTTTAATACTATAGAACGGTGTTCCCCAACCTTTTTTGTGCCACAGACCGGTTAAATGTCTCGTACTATTTTCACGGACCGTTGGTAAATAAATACCGTAATTTCCGTACTATAAGCCGCAACTTTTGTCACACAATTCCAACCCTGCGGTCTAATGCAGAGATGCGGCTAATGTATGCATTTGTTCTAACTGCTCGAGCAGAAAAGGTAAGAGTGAGACAGGTGGTGTCGAGGAAGACGCAAGTCACAACCGCCAATTAACACCATAGAAGAAGAAGAAGTGTAACATACGGTAACGCGCTTTGCACATGAATAAAATTAGCATAAACTGACCCTCATCATGGAAAATTAAAAAAGAATGCAGCACATGCGTCTTATAGTCAGGTGCAGCTTATGTATGTACAAAAAAATGTATTTCTTTTTCTTTTAAAAAATGTATTGGGTGGGGTTTATAGTCCGGAAACTACGGTGCCCTTTAATAAATTTCACTTTTCCTACCTATAAAATCTTCCTACCCGAATTGACTGCATGGGGACATCAATGGTTTCTCAAGTGCATACAGCCTATAACTTTCTGCTACCAGACCCGTTTAAAAAATTAGAATCTCGTATCCATGACTCTGTGTCATTTTGAGTTTATTGTTGTTGTCTTCACTGAGAAAATATTTCCTGATCCAATATAGTTGCATTATTGATGATGGAATCCTAGCCATTCTATTGGTCAGTTCTTTTGTTGATATGGAAATGGATCAAGTAGAAGTAATAGCCAGATGAGGCCAAAAGGAAACATTATTTCGCTGCGACCCTGCACCAATTCACTCACGGACCGGAACTGCTATGGAACATGTTCCTTGTTCTGCTATACTGCCATCTCTTCCCTGAAAAAAGATATTCTTGCATGCCACACAATTAGCACCATGTACGAAGCTTCAAGGTGCCATACACCCTGAGGGGATTGAAAAAAAGGGAACACTTTGGAACAATTAAAATTAACTGCCTTTGACTTTTTCCTCAGAAATCCTTTACCTTTATAACTCTTTTAGGAAGGAATGACTTTGATAGATGCATTTGTGAAATCTATATTTTTTGGACTCTGAGATACTCAAATTCATGCACTCCATACATGTAGGAGTACATTTATACTCATGCGTGTACATTGCGTTAGATTGCAGTGGGTGTGTAGTAGTGATCATGGTGTTGATGTGATGTTATCGCTGTAGTTTTTTTTTTTCTAATACCAACCCCGCAGTTGGGAAATTGAATTTAGAATTAAAACATGCCTGACCTTTACTCTATAATAATTACTCACTCTATAATACTTCTTCTTCTGGTGCTCCTGGCAACAAAAACACATTCACCACTTATTGTAAAGTAGTTTAAAAATTAAATTTATCTACTTATAATCCAAGTTTTTCCTTGTCTACAGTAAATGTTTACGTTTTTGGTCAGCACATGCAGTAACTTCATGTATGTTCTACCATCTTAGTGCCTTTTTTTTATTATTATTTAATGGCCTTATTGTCTTTATTGCCACTATGGGCGAAATACTTATCACCTGAGATAGCACAGTTGCTGTCCCAACTGTGCTATCTCAAAAATGCAATTAAGCCATGCAGGATATAAATTTGTCTGTGTGTGTGTGTGTTTGGGTGTTTCTTGTCTAGATGATGTGCATGACCAGCATGCTGCTAACTCCCCTTTGGCTGCTACGGCACTGTTACCACAACATGAGTCACTGTCAATATGCTATCACTTTGGGGAGGCAGATGCTCTTGTGGCAGAGAGGGAAGTAGAAGGAGGCTGTTGTTACAGTTCTTCAATCCTCAGGTCATTTTAATACAAGTTCCTAAAATCGACTACATTTATGCAGAGACTGTTGCATTATCAGGGTTCATAAATTATTCTTAATAAGTATGAAATGAGTTTGAAAGTTTAATCAAAAGTTTTACGCTAGATGACCTTCCTGATGCAATTCTGACCAGGGACTAGCACAAAAAAACAACTGGATTGTGCTCTCTAGTGGCTGCTTTTGATGAAAATTGAATAATTAAAGGACCAATGTCAATGCCACAATTAATTAATTTGAGACACTACCAATAGGCAGAAGACAGGAGGCAGAAGACAGGAAACAGAGGAGTTAAAGACGCCGAGATTCTCAGGAATAAGGTCATTCGAGGGCCAATATAGACAGGAAGGTTTGGAGAAAAAACTAGAGAAGACAGATTGAGATGGTTTGGACATGTTCAGAGGAGGGACAGTGGTTATATTGGTTGATTGGTGATCTTACAGATGGAGCTACCAGGTAGAAGACAAAGAGGTGATTGATGGATGTAGTGAGAGAGGACATGAGATAGTTGGTTCAGAGTAGAAGATACAGAGGACGGGGGGGGGGGGGGGGGGGGGGGGGGGGGGGGGGGGGGGGGGTGGATGATGACTCAATGTGGCAACCCCTGAAAAAGGGACAAGCCGAAAGGAAAAGAGTATGAAAATTAAATGCAAACGTTATCACAAAAGTATACATCAAAATAAAAGCCAATATCCTGTTTCAATATTTGATAACCTTGTGAAAATGTCATTATTGGTCTCATCCAATTATTTAATATAAAATGAATGTAAATCCCAGTTTGTTTTTCTGCAGAATCAAATACCAGTTAATATAAGTACTACCTAAGTACTACCTAAGTACTACTGATATCCTGTGATTCATGCATCCATTTGTATCTTGTTGAATGTTTACTGTACCAACCTGCGTTAGGACAACGGATGAAAATTAGCTATTGTGCTAACTCCGGTATATTTACATTGTTGCTCCCACTGATGTTGGTGAATATGCACTGTCCTCATTAAATTAATAAATAAGTATTTGGAAAGGTGTCTGCCGAGATTGTAAAAGATATCTGTGCAAGGACAGGCGTTCTGGCGCACAAGAGAAAAGACGTGGTTTCCTGTAATATTAACGTCTTGTCTTGTACTTGAGCCTGACTCTCCCACTCTATCGTCCTCCTCCCTCTACTTATTTTCTTTGAACTGATAGAGTGCAGCGTCTTTCCACTGATGAGTCAGTGACCATCAGAAGGATGTACATGGACGTGCACTAGAGGGAGGATGGTAAGAATGTGCTGCAGTGTTGATCTCACAGTGTGTACCCTTGAAAGGCCCAAATGTCTCTATCTGATGTGGCGCTGTGTGGGAGGTGGACCCTTCTGCTAACAGCGTGTGTTCACTTTAATGACTTGGGAAGGAGTCCCCATACATCTCAACAACAGATTGTTATCTATACAAAAAAAAAAAATGGACAACTGAGTCAAGTTGATTTTCTCCTCTTTTTCAAAACCACCCACATTTGTTTATGTCTCATTGTGATATTTTCTGAAGGTTCATGCTGACCCCAAGCCCACGTCTGAACGTCATGAAGACCTCATGATGAAAATCAGAATGTTTATTTACTTGTTAAGGAAAGATCTTTGTAATATATCTAATTCAGGGGTCTCAAATCTGCGGCCCGTGGGCCATTTGTGGCCCGTGGAACAATATTTTGCGGCCCCCGCCTTGATGTGAAAGTTTAATTTGTAAAAATATTTTATTTCACGTGTTTTCCACATTCTATGGTAAATCCTATAGTTCTCAAACCCTGATCCACAGTCCCCTTTTGGTTCAGTGTTGTATTACACAAAATCTATGGGAAATTGATTATTTATTACATTTTTTTTTCTTTTGCATTGAACACTAAAAGCTGACGTGACGGTGAAATGATAGTGTGGGAGATGGTCCTCAACTTATTGGAGTTTGAGACCCCTGATCTAATTCCTTTATGTGACTAGGATGGTCTCAAATAAGCCAGGACTGGAGTTTTGTCTCCGGCAGACCAGGGACCTTAAGCCCAGGATGATTCAGTGTCTTACTAATGGACATGTAGTAAAGAAAGATAAAGATGTTTTGATGCAGTGTCTCTCTGCCCTAGTGCCAAGGTATACGTGGTAGTGCAGTAAATTGTACATTAGCAAACTCTGTGGTTATCTGGTGCCTCCTGAAACCAAAAAAAGGAGAGAGACTTCAAACAGTTTAGGAAGATTTGTCTTTGCATCTTTCTTCAATTCCTGCAAAATGTATCCGCTAGACAGTCTCAAGTTTCTCACTCAGAATCAATCCAGTACATTGACAGTACAAGGTTATCGTATTTCATTGGTTTGGTGGATTTTGATGGTGGACTTTACTATTTCTATTGTAAAATATGTGTCATGGTTCAAAACATATATAATTCTGTAGTCTGACATATGTGAATATACAGCAATACGACACAATACACACTAAATATTGACTTGAAATCATATTAAATCAGGCTGAATATTATAAAAATTATTGTTTGTCCACTGTTATTGCTTTGTACTCACCGTTCTGTCCAAACTAGGAAAGTCTGTTCAACATCTAAGTAAAATACCATCACGATCAAGGTATTTGCAAAATATGTCACCTATTATTGCACCTGTAGTAATAGTGAAAAAAACCTTGAATGCTACCTTTTATATTACTTGCTCCTTCTAGTCTGTACGGATTCCAGTTGCTTTCTTTTTGATAGCTGCCACACGACATTGGTCCTATGCTTCACCAAGACATGGTGCATTGTGGATCAACCCCCTCTCCACCCCCTATAGGTTGCTGGGGGGTGAGAGGGACTATAAATAAACACTGTGCATTCGTGATCCATTCATGTGTAGCTCAACATCAAACCCACTGCATGGCTAGAAGGACAACACTCCGCTGTACACATACACCCTGTAGTGTAACAAGAGTGTGTACATGTCAGATAGAAATACAGTGAATAGATACAGTAATGGGAGAAACATAAAAATACATCTAATGGTATATATGATATGCATTATCTATACATCCATCCATCTATCTGTTCTGTATAGGAATAATGTTGTGCGTCTATTGTGACTCACACACTCACACCTGTGACACAGATTCCAGAGGAATCTTTGATAATTCTGCAAACATGGGAGTTTGTTGCCTTGGTTACAACCTTGGCATGTCCTTTGTGGCATATTTCTTCAAATCTTTCAGAGAAACTTTTTTTAAGGTGGATGACATGCTGCTTTGTTGTTGATATGTTGCATCCACACCGGGGCTGGTTGGTGCCCTGGTAGTTAAGGAAACAAACTTGGGTCAGCAAGGTCCCCAGTTTGAATCCAGGGACAGCTGAGATGTCCACACACTTCTCTCCAGCTGCTGGCTCAGCTGGTTGCTCCTGCTCACTATGGCGACAAATAAAACACAGAGGCTGATTTCCCAAACTTGGGGACAACAACATTTTTTTTTTTTTTTTTTTTTTGAAGACTTCATTGATTGAGTTTCTTATCAGTAAGTAAAAAAAATAATGCACTATGGAATGTAAGGTGTCAGTGTATGTAGAAAAAGGTCCATCATAGCAAATTCAGAATCGGTCAAGGAAGAAAATGGGTAAAAAAAATTGCTTCTCTTTGCAACGTTTAGAGGAAAAAATAATAACATGCTGCAGTCCAGCTTATGATCGGTATCCAGACATGTTATCTGACACGGGGGTGGAAGTAGATAATGTCCATCATCTGAAGACTACATCACACTGTGGTAAAACTCATCACACAATACACAAGTCTATCTCTGTATACGAAGACCTGAGGGAGGAATTCGGTACCCGTCTCTTGCTGTATTTCCGCACAGCTGCTCGGTGACAACGAGAGAAGGGTGTGAAGATCTGCAGGAAGAAACTTCTCAATCTCATGTCACAAGTGGGAAGGAATACGAAACGTGGCAAAAACAATGACGTTATGTCTCAGAGTTTGAATTCAGATGTGTATAAGAGACAGCACGTAAATCACAAACCAGTGCAGATTTCTGATGAGACACTTGTTTAAAATACATTTTGGCCAGAACAGCTACAGTAGCCGTCATTCAGAATAAACAGTGGAGTCACATTCTACTGTAAAAACGCTATAAATGTGGATCTGAGTCACAGGACCGACCTGTGTCCAGGGATATGACTAACACTTTCTCGTATTCAAAGCCTGGAATAAGAGTTGACTCAGAAATTGCGATTTGAGTGAAACCAGAAACTCGTGACAAAAATAATAAAAAAATACCACATTTACTGAGTGAGGCCGAGTAATGTGGGTAAGTCTTGGGGTTTCTTTGAGTCGGTTCCTGCAGGAATCCATGGGGAGAAAAAAAAAACAGGTGAATTTCCACTGGGTAAAAATAAAAGCGTGGAACAGATGCTAAAATATCCTCATCTCTCATAACAGCATGGAGGCGCTGACATTACACTTGTCTGCTCACGTGAGCGTGACTGAGCTGATAATTATCAAGGATCTTGTAGATCGTCCACATCATCCCTCTCTCCCTGGGTCTCTCTCGTCTTCTTAGTCACATTCACACATAAATAATTGAGAAGGAATCGAGGGTGGGAGGTGTGAGTCAGGAGGTCCTGCTGAATTGTTTTTTTAATCACAGCAGAGCAAGGAGTGTTTCCGCTCCCTTTCTCTCTCTCTGCATCACCTTTGTTGCGTTATGAATAAATTGTAGTAAATATATAATAAACGTGAAAAGTTATGTTCCCAGTCATCATGATTTTCCGTCTTTTGCTAGTTATTCGTTTTGCTGTTGGCAAGCAAGCAAAACTACTACTGTGAGACACAAAAGTCTACCTAAAATATTTTTTTGGTTATGGATTTGGACATTTACCAAATAAGAGAAACTTGCTCATGGTTTGCTGTTAGCAAGCAAGAAGAATAACTACTAAGAGAAACTTTGCTTAAGGAAAGGCAGGAAATCGAACTCCTTGTCATTGTGACATTGTGGTTCACACCACTGCATACATTGAAATGTGACCTCTGTATTTAACCCATCACAGTGGGCAGTTCTGAGCGTCCGGGGAGCAGTGTATGGGGCAGTGCCATGCTCAGTGGACCTCAGTGGTAACTTGGCAGTTACCAACCTGGAATTCCAACCGGGGACCTTGCGGACCCAAGTCCGCTTCCTTAACCACTAGGCCACCAATTGCCCTTAAAGTTTGCTGTTGACACGCAAACCAAACTGTTATGTTGATGTTGAGTTGTAATGAAGATGGTTTAAGTTTTATGGGTCCCAGTACCTTAACACCCTCTATGATACATTTTACATCTCCGCCACAACTATAAATAACAGCATTTGTCTATAAAATAGTTCTAGGTACACCTCTGCATAACATCGTATCCTTGTTAACATAAAGAAACAAAAAAAAGAGATATAGTTCCTTTTACAATGTGCAATTACACTTTATTGTAGTACGGTGGACAAAAAGAATGTTCCTAGGGTCACACGCGCCCCCCTGAGCATCGCACTGTGCCCCCCCAGAGGGGCCCGCCCCACACTTTGAGAAGCACTGTTCAATAGTAACCTTACCTGCCTGCCATCATTGCCTCTGTGCCTGTATTTGAGAACTATTCTATACTCTGAAAAACATACCCAAAACAACAACTGCAGGAAGTTCAGAGGCAACAAATCACGTACTAGTTACTGTATCTTCAAATATACTAGAAAATGCGATGAGTGTTTATTTTTGCTAAGGTAAGAACAAGAAACTGAATGCCGATGTGAAGTGTGTGATGAGATGCCAGCTCCACTGACATCCTATCTCTTATATGGCAGCAGGAGATAATTTAACCAACGCCTCTCTGCTGCCTTCTTGACTATTGATTGTGAATATACAATTATAGATTACAGTGCCATTGTTAATGAATGTGGATGGCTCAGGATGGCCACTCTGTGCTGAATCAAGCCTTTTAAAAATGACACAAGTCATGCTCTTTTTCCCCATCACTGCGTGAGTACTCTGCCTTTAGAGAACATCACTCCTGTCTGCTGCTGATAAATGTTGGGAACTCATTGCACCCCTGTCATCCAACAGGGAAGTGCTCGTTGTCGGACTCATTTAATGGGTACTGTGGAGGTACTCTGTTCGATTACTTCTTTGGAAATGTTTTGCCTGAGATAACGGACACATGGCAGCACTCTCTGGTGTTGTAAAGCAACTCATTTATGGTCTCGGTGGGAGATGTTGCAGATTGAACGATGCATTCTCATTAACCTGGTTGTTTTTTTTTTTTAGTTGTCAAGGATGTAGATGTCTGTCTGGTTGAAGACTTGTAATATGTTGCTAGTACAAGGTTAAAAATCTTGCAGATAAAATAATTTGTAACACTAGTGATCTGAGATTTAAGAAAAAAATACCAGGATGGTAATGTATCTCTGTCTATAGTATTGCAAGGTCTTATTCCCAGCCTCTCCTCATCTCACTGCTTTATATACATCTCGTTGCATTGCATCTCTCTCCATCCTTTTTCCGTTTCTCATTTCCTCCAATACTGTGAAATAATCCACTTTTTCCTCTGCCTGTTGTGACATTAATGACTGGGTGTAGACGATAACAAAGCAGCATCTGTGGGAACTCACGCCAGGCAGTGACGTGGTCACGTGCACTATTGGTAAAAATACCCTAAATTAGCTTTAGTAGAGCAATGATTCCAGTATAGGCTATTTGATTTGTGTAATGGGTTTATATGTATATATGTATATACATACATAAACATATATATACAATATATTTATACATACATATATGTATATATTTACAAAGACATTGACCAAATACATACACACTGTACATACATGTGACTGCATATATATATATATATGTATATATATATATATGTATATATATAAATATATATAT
>JAFBJS010006714.1:0-28747 GCA_016785265.1 Paraplagusia blochii
ACGGACGGGACTGCAGATGCACCACGAGCCGAAGGGGGGCGCCCGTTCGTTTCAAGACATACATAGAGAGAGACAAACAGACAAAGAGAGACAGACATATAGAGAGAAAGACCGGCAGACAATGAGAAAGAGAGAGGGATGGAGGAACAGACAGAGAGATGGACAGAGAGCTAGAGAGACAAACAGACAATGAAAGAGAGACAGACAGACAGACGGACATGCACAGAAACAGATAGAGAGAAATACAGAGGGACGGACGGACAGAGAGAGACAGATAGATTGAAAGACAGATGGATGGACAGATTATTGCTGCTGTTGTCTGTGGTTTTTGTCATTCATGAATTTGTCCTGAGGACGAACACAGCAATGAGACAGTATGAGATGATAGAATGGAGGAGTGAAGGGTGAGGAGGTCCGGTGGAGCCAGAGCTCAGAAGTTTAAGGTTAAACCAGGTTCCAGTGATTTTGAAGACCTTCATCAGGTTTGGATCTCAGTAGTAGTGGAGCAGCAGAAACCTCTGACCTCCTGTGACCTACGTCCAATCCACTGATCCACAGATTCTCAGTCAACGTGGTGCATGAACGTCCCCTCACTGAGCTCTGATGTTTCTCCTTTAAAATATAAAATATTAAAGTTAATAACGAACCAAATGTTCGACATTGAAATTCAAGGTCACATATTGACTTCTTCTCCTAAGACTCAGATTCTGAATAATGTGCTGTCTTTGATTCTTCTATCTTCTCACCTCTCACATCTGAGGTCAACGTACGGTGCTATTTCTTCATATTAGTTTTATAACTTCATCTAAAAGGTCGAACATTGTTAATATCTATCATCTTTATGAGGAAACTCAAGTTCACAGCAGGATTTCATTAAAAACCAGGAAAAACCTGATATTTGTTAAAAGATAAAAGTCACTTCTTCATGTTTTCTCTTCTCTTCAGATCTGTGATGTAAGATGAGCTGGTTGTGGTGGAAATGGCTTTTCACCGGCCAAAACTGCTTTAGATACGAACATCGCTTATACCAGTGGTCCCCAAACACTGGGCCGGGGTCCGGTACCGGTCCATGGGTGAATTGGTGTCGGGCCCAGAGAAATAATGTTTTCTTTTGGGTGGGTGCACTTGGGAAACCCTTGTTGTGCCCATGTACAGTTAATACAGGTAGGAAAATTTTATAGGTAGGAAAAAATGTCAGAACATTGGACATTCACTTCTAATAAGGGAGTATTTATCTGCCACAACTTAATAACGGGTCCATGAAAACAGTTTGGGGAACACTGGCCCATACTATAATTCCTACCCTGAGGGTCTAACACTAGTAGACCTGATTGGAACTCAGGGACCAAATGTAACTACACTGTGGGCCAAATTTGGCCCCCGGGCCTCAGTTTGATGCCTCCAATCTAGACTTTACTCCCTCTGAAAATGGTAGAATGTTTGTATAAATTAATTAATTTCTTTAATTTGTTTCCCAAAACCAAATCTATCCAAAATGTCTCCCACATTTTCACTTAACGTCTGTAATTTTCAGGAAGTGGCTGCGAGCGTGGAATGTTGAAGACATGATTGGCTGCAGAGGTTTGAATCAAGAGACGAGAAGGTTTTTCCTACAGGGCATTGTTTTGGCTTTAAATGAAGAATCGTATCGATTGAAAGTAGCTGCAGCCTCAGGGTGACGGCAGTGATCGGTGCAGACGTCCAACCGACAGCTCCAACCATAAAAATAATCCTCTGTCCACAAAACTAGAATGACATTGGACATGGAAGTTAAACAAATGGACAGAAATTTCTCTCAGAAAGGTCAATACTAGAGTCATGGTAATGATGTAAAAGCAAAGAATGGAGTCAGTAAACACAACACACAAGACAGCGTGAAGTTCAGGTCCGGTCACAGTGTCTCCATTCACAGCTGTTTTTAGTCTGCAAGGACAAATGTACTGGATTTAACAAGAAAAAATGTCAGCAGTGAATAAGAAAAGAACTTTCTTTAATTAATTGAATATTTCTCTCTTTATTTATTTATTTCACCAGGGGTAAAATTCTGCATAAAATGAAGTTGCATTTTTAACAAGTCCATGAATCAGAACCGAGTGAAAAAATAAGACAAAACATTGAGAACATAAATGACTGCAGTAAAAGGACAAATTTAGAAGTTTTAAATTAAAGCAATGGTCGGATATAAACCATTGAAAAATTGGTGCCTGGATAAAAGAGACAGGACGTACCCAAGTCCACGTCAAGACCGATTAAGACACAACATAAGAGACACAAGATGGACCCATGTCTAGTGTAGTTCCAGGACACATGTTAGAAACACAGACTCTCACAGAAACATTGATTTAACAGTGAATCACATTGAAGGGCTCAGATGGAGGAGGTTATTGGGAACAGGGTCCTGGATCCATGGTTCCGAGGTCTTCCTCAGAGGAGTCCAGAACCCCGTTGTTGGAGAATGAGGGAGCAGGTGCAGTTGCTGACAACGTTCCATTTAGTTTGTTTATTCACGCAACTGGAGCAACTTCCAGCAGGAAATGAAACAATCTGTTGTGTAACTTTCCCCAAGAGACGCATCGTCGCACTGAACATCGGCTGTGTGAAGACTGAGCTTCACACCAGAACTCTTCCAGAAGTGAATCTGAGAACCATCTTCACTTGCAATTGAATTGGTTTACAGTAAAGTGGCAGCACGCCCAGTGGGACGCTGGCACCGAGACACAGGATCAGAAATAAACAAACGATTCTAAAATCTCTGAGATTTTCAGAAAAGTGGAAAAATCTTTACCCATGTGTGGGAGGAGGGGAGATGACGGTGCAGCGGGAGGTGTTAAAGTTTGGTGACATCCATTAAAAGAAAAAATCTAAGGCTGCAGATTTTCTGCCTAATGATTTTGACAGCGTCACTTTACTGTGCGAGGAACATAAATAGCAGGAGACGGGACGTAATGATCTACATTTGTCCTGCTCGTCCGTCCGACCATAAATCGATGGTCCAATGACCCGCGGGTTAAATGAGGAGCTGCTCTGTTCCTGTTCTGTGAAAAACCCGTCAATTAACAGCAAATTTCCTTTAAAGAAAATGACAACACAAATAAAAAGTTGGACAGATTGTGTTACGTGGTTTTGCATTTTGATACGTTTGTCTGAACCAATCCAATCATTATGCTGAGGTTATTATGTTAAAAACAAGGTATTACATGGATTTTAGACCCAGAGGAGTAAACCTGACTCTGGAGACGCTGGAGTCTACGGCATTGGCCCACAATCCCATTAATCCCATCAATAAAGTCTAATCCCGCAATGGGATTGGACTTTAATCAGATTTGGTTCCATGACATTTGTGTAAAACCATCCCCTGCCTGGATGGTTTTACTGGAACGTTTTCAAAGAGACTTAGAAAGGGGCTTCAACCTATGGCTCTAGGGCCGCGGTCTCAAACTCAAATAGGTTGAGGACCAATGACCCCACTGTCATTTCACCGAATGGCCACATTAGCAATTCAATGTCCAATGCAGAAGAAAAGAATTGCAAAAATTAAATGGAAAAAATAGTTTCCCACTGTTATACAACACTTCAGATGAGTATTGTTATTATAGCCTTGTTGACCCTCCAACATTCAACTTTCACATCAAGGTGTGGGCCGCAAAATATTACTCCATGGGCCACAATTAGTCCACGGGCCACAAGTTTGAGACCCCCTGTTAGACCTTTTCTTTGGCATCATCCTCTTATTTATTACCGAGTCACAGGGGCAGTAGTCTCCACCACTGCCACCCAAATCCCACTGCACCACACTGTAAGCTGTAACCTGTGGGTGGCGCTCTGCTGCCTTAGCCATTAAACCACCACCTCCGTTGGTTTCGGCTTCTGCCTTCTTCATCTGGGCTCAGTTTCACCCAAGAATGAAATAAAATCTTAAGAATTTGAACCAATCAAAGCACAGCATTCACGAGAGGAAGTTCCAGATAATAGCAGATAACAGAGCAATTGAGGTTTGAAGGTTCCAGGAAAAAACCTCTTCCCTCCTCATTCAAAGAACTCGGAAGGAAAGACTTTCATTGCAACACTTTACAAAACTTTTCATTTGCTTTTGTTTGTTTTCCGGAGAAGAGCAAAACTGGGAAATGTGTTGAGAGGCTGATGAAAAAAAAAACACATTTAAGGTCAGAACTGGGATTTTCTTTCTCTTCAAATCCTTGTAATTTCTAAGAAAAACCAGTAACTGACGACGGAGTTTGGCGTCTCAGCTCTTACTCAACCACTTGTTTATTCATTCTGCAGATTCATGCAAATTGAGTTGAGCAGCAAAGTGGGTGAAATAAAAGGCAGTGAGTGGAGCAACGGAGATCGTCTCCCCAACGAAGACACAGACTCCAACCTTCAACGTTCAGTCCAAACCTGGTCCAAAACAGAAAAATACCTTTTTCACACTGGCACGCAATTCGGTATTCGTTGCGACACGAAACCAGGTTTGCCCCCCGTTTGCGTTCACATTACAAACTAACGTGCATTCGATCCTCAACTAATGCACATAAACTAATCCACCTCTAGTCGGGGGTTTTGATACCGAATTAACTAATACGGGTGTAAATCAATAAAAAGTAAAACGGTTTTCGCTCCCTAACACCCGTATTAGTTTAACGAGTTCGTAAAATGCTACGGGAGCGGCTCATCTCCTTGTCAACTGCTAGATGTTGCTGCGTTATTAGGAACAGGGAAACAAAACACTTTCTCATATTTTCTCTCCTTATCTTCTTTATTGGTTCTTTGTGTCTCCTTCTCATCGCTTTCATTTGTCGCCTTGATCTTTCTTTAACCTGCTCCATTTATTCCTCAAAATTGCACGTGCATTTGTTGACAGAATCCATGTTGTATAAAACCACATATTTACGAGATATCGTTATATAAACGTGATCAAATTGAAACTGGACCATGGTTCGACTAATGCGCATTCACTCCCTTATTGTGTGTGAATGCAAAGTAGGTATCGAATGTGCAGCAAATACCAAATTAAACTGAATGTAAATGTAAAGTGAATCAAATGTGGATTAGTTAATACGGGATCGGATCTCGTATTCGATTCCGAATTGAATGAGAAAACAGTGAAATTGGCGCAAAAAAGTTCAACTAAACAAACCCTGGGCTAACCTTGGTCATGATCTCCAGTGGGTTTAGTTCTCAGCAACTGGACTTCATCAGTTTCTCGTTCAGCTCCAAGACGAAGTCCAGTTGCTGAGAACGAAACCCTTCTTGTTTGGATGTGTTTACTGTGTTTTCTGATTTTAAGTCACACTTGTTTTCTTCCTTTGGATGAGTTTGCGATTTAAACTCAGGTAAAAAATAGATTCTAATATACAATTCCTCCTGTTGGTTAATGTTTAATGCCACTCTAGGGCCCCCTAGGGTTGTGTTTTGGTATCTGTGACTCCTGTAAACTTTAACATTTATTATTTTCACACTGGCAGCCTCTAAAAGGCTCCAGTGTGACTGGAGGGACTTGTTATCCTGCAAAATATGGCACAGAGACGTGATTTTAAAAGACGATTCTCCTACATTTCAGTCGTAACTGTTTCCGTCAGAGAAAGTGAGGATTTTATTCCAAACTCTACTTTTCTATAAATTACTAACATTTATGTCAAAACATTGATTTTCTCCTTGATGAACTGGAGTCAGGTGACGCTTCTGTTCCCTGGTTTTTCTCTTTTCTATTTTCCGAGTCATGGAATAGTTTAGCCTTGATCCGGCGACTCGGCTTCACTCAGTTGGTTTCAAGGTTCAAATGCACAATCACAGCTGACGCAGGTTTGTGTTTCTGCATTCATGAATGTTATGGATGTTATGGATATTATGGATGTCATGACTCACTCCTGATCCAATCATCCAGTTCGTCCGGATCTGATCACATCTGGTTTGTAACCGGCCTTTGATGTGATCATACGACAATTATTGATTCATCTTCATCCTCTTATGCTTTGTCAGGTGGCAGCAGTCTCCACCACTGACACCCAAATCACACAGAACACCGGAAGTTCTGTGTGTTGGGACGGTGCTAAGATCAGAACACCTCAGTGACATCCTGGCAGGTGGTGGATCAGAACCTGAAGCCTTTTGGATCCACGTTACCTTAGATCAGGCATGGGCAAACTAAGGCCCGGGGGCTGGATTTGGCCCGTTGAGCTTTTTAAACCGGTCCACCAACAGTATTAAAAAAATTAACCATTACTTTGATTTGCCATTTAATAATAATAATAATACATTTTATTTCAAGGCGACTTTCCAGACGCCGTACAATATAAGAACAAATACAATAATAAAACAGAGAAATAAATAGAATAAAAACAATAAAATCATAAAAATTAGATTCATGGGAGGTAGGAGGATTTAAATAGTTTTCAAATGGGATTTAAAATGGTGTAATGAGTCCAGGTTCCTTGGCTGAATGCTCTGCACCCCAGGGTGCTGAGACAGGCAGGTGGGACAGACAGGTAAGTGGATCTTGACTCGCCCCCCATGTCCAATTTTGGGAGCTATTTTGAGCCGTCCTGTCAGTACAGAGTCTATATCCTGGGGTTGAAACTCTGATTCACATCTTTGATGCTTTGTCCACTGTTGAGAGACATAGAGGACGACGTTCATCCTTTAATCGTCCCCCACTGGATCAAATCAAACCCACTGATCCGTTCATTGTAAGGGAGCACGATCCGTCGGACTCTGGGGAGTTCTGTTCCTCTTTCCATCACAATCTGCTGTTCTATTGTGCACTGGTTCAGGTGATTGGTGTCAAACTGGACGGAGTCACAAAGACATCACCAGAGAGAAAGCCGAGTTCCAGGTTTTCTCAAAAAAAATCAATACAGATGGTATGACGTCCTCCCACCTTTAATGCAGCATGTGCTTCGTTGTGGTGTGGAAGTTTTCCTGTTAAAATAAAATCAGAGGAGACAGAGACACTGATGCTGCGGACAAGAAGACAGCGATGATTCATGAAGCAGCAACAGAACAACGTCGGCAGAAGAAACTGACTTCCAGTTACTTCTATTAACAGACCTGGACGTTAGAGACGCAGGTGGTTGTGTTGACGTCAGCCGGTCCCCACATGGGTCATATACAGAAAAGTCAGATTAAAATCATCAGCAAAGTTGAACAAAACACTGACATTCTGCAGCGCAGAGAAAAACCACTTAGTAAAACCTAGTCAGGAGTTTCTCCAACCAGAACCACTGGGATTTGTCTTGGTGTTTGAGAAGATTTTTTTTTATCTATTCTTATTTAGTTATTTTTTTTATTTCCATTCTATTTTCTTCAATTTATTCACACTGGGGGCAGCAGTCACTACATAAATATTTATTCAGGTTTCACGTGAATGAAAAACAAACCAGAGATTTAACGAGAACATAAGGGTCCAGAGACGACAGCTCAATTTTTCACTTGCTCAAAAAAAATAAACTCTATTATGTTGCACTTTTCTTGGCTCCGTTGAGCTGCTGTTGTTGGTTTGTTTGTGGGGTTACACCGAGGGTACGGATCTGAAGTTTTCACTTCTTGAATTCATTGCTGATGGTTGAGCAGCAGAGGCTTCAGGAAGAAGAATACGAGGAGCTTAACACAGAGAAAGGCGTCGTATGGAACACGACAAAGAGAGAAGAGAAGAAGAAGAAGGAAAAAAAATGTCAGTTTTTACATGATTTTCCTCTGAAATGAAATAAACAAGAAAGAAGAGAAGGCATTCAAGCCTGACAATAGACAAAGGGAATAAATGATTTTTAAAAAGGTTCACTTGTCTTTGACAGTCACAACAGAAAGATTAGAGGCGTCTGTGTCTGCCATTTAATGCTGTCTGACAATTACAGTTGAACCCATGAAATATGCAAATAGAAATTGCAGCGCGAGGCGGGAGGAGAGCTGCACCTCAGAGACCAGCTGCGACTGATGAGCGGTTTTATGAGCAGTGAGGCTGAGAGGAATTGCATCGACTCCCGGAATCACTTTGTATTTTTCATCTTCTATTTCAGAAGGCGAAGCAGAAAAGGATTACGAGAGCAAGAGGGAGAGAAAGATACCAATAAATGAATCTACTTTGGCCACAATCTGACTAAAAATGAAAGTGAAAGAAATTAAATTCTTAGAAATACACGTGAAAATATCCTGATGATTGACGGTCTGACTACACCTGACGTAGTCGCCCCCCAACCCTGCGGTGGATGATGCATCTTCTCTAGATTTTCATCAACAGGATGCCACTCAGGGGCTCTGGGCAGTTCAGCGTCACACGCTCCTGGTTGGGTAGTGGGAATATTTGATGTCACGGAGCTAAAGTGTGATTGGAACCTTCATCTCAGCTTCTACCAAACTGCCACGGCGGCAGAAACAGCTCCACGAAACCACTTTGTTTCCTTTAATTGCTGCTTCCTATGCCGTCGACGATTATGTGTTGAGTTCCAGTCACCTGTAGTCTTGACAATTAGCACCTTAACTGCGGAGGCTGTGGGTGACTACAGTTACTGAATCACCAGATGTTTCCATCCTCCTACACAACATCCTTTAACAGACAAAGGCCTGAACTGATTCATTGTCAGAGTAAAGACATTAAGGCTGTGTTGCTTCCCTAACTCGGGGGTCAGGGTAGCTGTAGGTCCTCTGTGATAAGAATAGAAGAGACACACGTTGTGCTGGTGTTGACTTCACCATAGTAGGATTTATTCTTCTCATACAAAACTCCAGGTATCGAGATGACTTGTTACAAACTAATGGCCTTAACTTCAGTCCTTCTTTCACATAACATGGCCATTTCATAACATAAAGCTAAAACAAAACACATTGTCTCAGTACTATTAACTATAACAACTACAGGTATTCACTCTGTCACTGTCACAACACTTTTAATTCACAATTGAATTTCTGATTTTGGCAATGAACTACCTTATTTGGATACAAATATTGAACCAGAATAAAACACACATTGCATGAAATATTTACATCAACAGTGCCTCCTGAAATAAGTGTATTTAGTGCTAACACGCCTTGTTTTCTATCAATTTGGGTCAATTTCCTTCATTCTACTATGCACATCCGCTTAGCATTTGCTGCTCCTGTGCATGTGTGTGTGTGCGCGCGTCTCAGTGTGAGGCGTCTGCGTTTCCCTGCACGTCGGCCGCTCCAAGATCAGTGGGGGACGGACAGACAACAGACTCACATCAACGCTCGTCTGATTGGCCCGGTGGGGGGTGGGCGGGGCCTCCCACTGTTAGCAGAAAGGATGGGAAAATAAGTGTGTGTTTTGTGTCTCGCTGTCTGTGTGTGTGTCTGTGTGTAAGCACTGTCTCTTATACACATCTAGATGTGTATAAGAGACAGGGAGCAGGAGGAGAGACCACACTTCAGGCAGCTGCAATACAACTCCTGGCCAGCAGGGCTCCCCAAGAATAGGCAAAAAAAATGAAAGTGGAAGAAGAACTGAGATGGAAAACAGCCAATAGACAATACAGCAGAGGGACAACAACAGTTTATATCAGTGCTTCTCAAAGTGTGGGGGCGGGCCCCCCTGGTGGGCCATGGTGTGATGCTGAGGGGGGCGCGTGTGATCCTGGGGAACATGTTTTTTTTCCGCCGTACTACAATAAAGTGTAATTGCACATCCTTGTAAGTCGAACTACATCTCTTTTTTTGTTTATAAGGATATGATGTCATGCAGAGGTGTAGTTAGACCTATTTTATAGACAAATGCTGTTATTTATAGTTGAGGTGGAGAGAGGGTGGTGGGGTGTGGGGGCACAAATTGTTTTCTTCTTGCTGGGGGGGACGCAACAGAAAAAGATTGGGAAGCACTGGTTTATATGAAGCTCTACTTTTCTCCTGATTTGTGAGAAGAAGTAAGAAGTCACCTCATCCCTGTGGAGACCAAACCTTTCCTGGACCTAAAAAACAATTGAACAGTTTCAGAAAAAACAAAGACTTCTGTTATTTTTGGAGTAAAAAGATCTAAAAGTCAGTGAAAGGAACCAACAGCACCAGATTATAATCCACCACTCCAGGAAGACAGCTTGGAAACAGTCCACCAGTCTGTCTTCTCGCCCACCAGGGGCTGTATGGGGACAGCAGTGTATTTTGGAGTAACTGATCCTCATTGAAGGATGAAACGTGTTTTCTTATAGATGCTGGAGTCGAGCCACGTCTCTGCACCACCGGCCACCGAGGACACAGACAGAGCAGCCGAGGTAATGAGGAGTTTGAAGAGAACATCCGAACACCTTCGTCTTGGCTGCATGTCTGAGTGAGTCCTCTCACACGCTCTTCAAACGCCAGCTTTTTAATGATGTCACAGATGCTGGAGCGAAGCCACGTCTCCGTCTCACAGCCATCGATGTCTGACAGGACCTGGTCTTTAAGGTTTGGTGGATAAATGCAACAAAACTAAATAATCTTTTATTCTTTAAGGCAGAACTCTTGTTCTCCAGTTGGTGGAGCACTTTTGAGGGCTTCGTTGTTTTATCACAGAGTCATCAGTCCAGGCTCGGTGCGAGGGAACAACCTGTCGATAAATCCATGTCTCAGTTTCCAAAGATCTTGATTTTCAGTTTAGTCGTGATGTGTGACGCGGTTCCACACGGAGCAGATCTTTGAAGAGGGAAGCAGACGTAGGTAAGTCAGGTGTGAGTGTGAGTCACAGAGACACAGGAGGGTCAAGAACATCACAGTAGGAGGTCATTGACAGACTCAATATGACGTCACATATGATCAGAGGAGGAGGTTCACGCAGACACGGTGAGAACCTGGCTCTTCACTCCACTCTGGTGTCTCCTACTGATGGAGTAGATGTGGAGGTCTCCACAAATTGGTTTTCCTGACGTTCACTTCTCTGACAGGGTTTCACTTTGATCTCAGATCTGTCAGATCAAAGTTTTCCAGCAACGTACAATAAAACCGTCCACCTGAGGCCCCGCTCCACGGCTTTTGTTCCCAAAAGATACAGTGACATTTGTGGAGTGTTATGAACTCAAATGTCAAACGCTTTCACACGTCTCTGTGGACAAATCAAATAAAAATAAAAACTCTGAATCCATATTTGAATCAACCAAAAGTATGACATCATGTCTGAGAAGAACTGGTCTGGACCATCGGTTCTAGGCCACATACACTAGAACCTTACGGAGGAACTCATTGTTCTCCTTGGAGGTTGAAGAAGAGAAATGGATGTAATGGATGACGGAACTTCATGGACATCAAGCAAAGGTTGCAGCGCCAGTTTGAGCGTCAAGGCGAAGATGCTCCAAGTAGGAGGAGCTGTTGATCTTCTGATATCTTCTGAGCAAGCTGAAGCTGCAGATCTCTTCACTGTGGGCGGGGAAGGTCAGCCAGTCCTCAGTGATGTAATCGCGGACCCTCAGCAGAGTCTTTTCAGTCTGTCTCCGAGCTGCCAGCTACCACGCTGTGACACCGTACGTGACAACACTGCCAATCAGGAGGAGGTCACCTCCAGCTGGACGTCTTTTCCTTCTTTCTGAGGATTCTCAGAAAATGGAGCCTTGACAATCGTGACACAGTCGACTGGACCTGACAAACCTGGACCTCCTCAAAAATCTGGACTTCCATGAATCCCAAAGACCAAACCTTTGGTCCATACTGTATGTACTGTATATTTGTAGTATATTAGTATTTAACACAATATAATATAATTACCTCTGGTGTTTGTACCAGGACTGTTTTGGCCAACGTCAGTTCTGGGATGTGTACCAGGAAAGTTACCTCTGGTGTCCGTACCAGCACTCTTTTAGTCAACATTACCTCTTGTGTCTATACCAGGATTGTTGTAGTGACATTACCTCTGGTATTTGTACCAGTATTTGTTGTTGTCATTATTACCTCAGGTATCTGTACCAGGACTGTTGTAGCCAACATTATATCTGGTATCTGTACCAGTAGTGTTGAAGCCAACGTTAGTTCTGGTATCTGTACCAGGACATTACCTCTGCTGTTTGTACGAGGACTTCTGTAGCCAACATTTCCTCTGGTATCTGTACTAGGAGGGTTGTAGCCAAAATTACTTCTGGTATTTGTACCAGGACTCTTTTGGCCAATGTCAGTTCTGGGATCTGTACCAGGAAAGTTACCTTTGGCGTCTGTACTGTTTTCGCCAACATCACCCCTTGTTTCTATACCAGGATGGTTGGAGTAACACCACCTCTGGTATTTGTACCAGGACTATTGTGGTCATTATTACCTCTGGTATCTGTACCAGGGCTGTCATCCTCCGCATCTTTAGCTCTGGTCCATGTTAAAAAGATTGTTTTGTTGTTTTTTGTTGTTGTTTTTTTTTTTACTTTTTCTTTATTTTTCTTCTGTCGAGGCTGGAGGATTTTCTTCGTCCACAGACCTATGAAGTCACCTGATCAGAGCGCAGCTGTGATCAGGTGACTTCATTCCACCGACTCAATCATATTGATTATTGACACATTGTTTCTGCTTATGTTGTCGTTTCCATCCACTTCTTATGATATTTTCACTTAACAAAATAAGGGGAAAGGAAATTGCTCGGCCCGTTGAAGAGTCAACACAGTAAAAACAAAATCACACACCTGGAAGTGAAGACCGACGGCACAGCGTGGCGAGGGAGAGGAAGAGGAAGAGCGAGGAAGAGCGAGGAAGAGCGAGGGCTGGAATGCTAAATGTGGAACGTGGAGCAACTTTGTTTTTCGAGCTGTCGGATGTTAGGAATGTAAACATATGGTAAACACAATCACAGAAGGAGGTTCAGGGCTGGACGGTGTGTGGAGAATATGCAGATGACTCCAGAAGACGTAGCACCAACCAGGTGGTGTCTGTGCCAGGATGAACAGCCTGTTCATCTGCTTGTTTCTCCATCTGTTCACACTCCCCTGACCACGGTGGTGGATGATACTCAATCAAAGACATTAATTCTAAATAACAAGTTTGTTGTTGTTTTGATGAAGTGAAGACAATCTCTGACATTTGACGCCCCCTAGTGTCCCCCACACATATTGCATTCCTATCGTTTTCCTATTGCTGTGTTTTGGTGGCGACTTGGTAAATTTGGGTTGGAGAAAAAGTCTGTTGATGCTGATCCTCGGCCGTCATTGATCTAAGATCGATCTACTGGTGATTGACAGACGAGGTCAGACAGGAGACTCTTGGACCAAGATGTTTGCAGATGACATTGTGATAGACATCAACTGGAAGAGAACCTGGAGAGGTGGAGGTTTGGACTAGCGAGAAGAGTATGTGTGTGAATAAAAGGGAGAAGAGTGGAATGGGGAGGTTACAAGGAGCAGAGGAGGAGAAGGTGGAGAAGTTTAGACACTGAGGATCTACTGGTAAGAGCAGTGGAGACTGAGGAGAAGAATAGGGTGGAGTCAGGATGGAACAACTAGAGAAAAGAGTCTGAGACAGAAGAGAGTCAGCTAAGGTGGAGGGACGGTGGAGAGACCAGCCATGATGGATGGATTAGAGACACTAGGAATAGACAGAAGACAGGAGACAGCGCTGGGGGTGGAGGAGTTAAAGATGCTGAGATTAGAGGGACAACACAGACAGGAAGGTTTGGAGAAAAAGCTAGAGAAGACAGATTGAGATGGTTTGGACATGTTCAGAGAAGGGACAGTGGAGACATTGGTAGAAGATCCTAGAGATGGAGCTACCAGGTAGGAGACGAAGAGGAGATTGATGAGGAGAATATTGAGGATACAGAGGACTTGCTGTGGCAACCCCTGAAAAAGGGGACATGGTAAAAGAAGAAGATCTAAGATCTGCCCAACCCTCCATCCATCCATCCATCCACACCTACAGTATTTCTGCGACGGTTGTTTTTCAGTCTCTTCTCTCTCCACCTCTGCTGCTGTCATTCATCGTCAAACAGTAGAAATAAATCCACAGCCCCACCTCCTGGTCTAAGTACAGTCTTGATTAAGTCTTAATTACCTCTGGTACAAAGCCTTGAACTGAGATCTAATCCAAAGTGAATCATATTAGAAGAACTGAGCGCCGGAACAAAGTGATGGAATAATTAAAACACACGTCTACATTTACTACTAACATGAGGGGGTGGGTGAGGTGGGGGGTGTTCTCCACCTCACTGGAGCATTAACTCTGACAGGGAGGCTGAACAAAACTGATGGGAGTCTCTGGTGGAGACTCACCCAAGACCCCAGAGACGACCAGTGTTGGGACTAACGAGTTACTTGTAACGGCGTTATGTAACGAAACTACTTTTCTCGGTAACTAATAACGTAACTCATTACTGTGGTGTAAAGGAACTTGTAACTTGTTACTATCTGTTGTCCAAATGGACGTTTTCTCACGGCCACGGAGAGAGGACTATGTGGCAGTTGCTCCAGAACACAACACTAAACATTTTAATGTGTTTTTAAAGTAAAGTAACTAGTTATTAGTTACTTTTATAATTTAGTAACCAATAACGTAACGAGTTACTTTTCAGAGCAGTAACTAGTAAAGTAATAAGTTACTTTTTTAAAGTAACTTGCCCATAACTGGAGACAAGAGTCGTAAGAACAGCAGAGATGAGGTGAGAAACCAGAGAACGACGACTTCCTAAACTCAAGAAATGATGTAATTAAAAGATAAGACCAGAACAGTGGCAGCTGTGAAGACTCATCACACTGACCAGACCAGGAGACCTGCTGATCCAGGACCAGACTTGTCCTCAGCAGACAAGAGTTCTTGGAATGATCGCCACTGATCTGTGAGAGAACATCGAGTTGTTGACTCAGCCGTGTGGACTTTTCCCAAAAATCTCTTCTCAGCAGGCCAGTTGGACGAAAGAAAATTAGCTGAGTCCAACATTGACTCGCAAAGAAGATACTTTCTCTAAAAAATACACAAAATAATCTGTCCTATTTACAATGAATCAGCTGATCCAATAGTATTAAACCCTGTTGAAGCTCAGCTCCATCCAACAGACGGAGAACGTTGATGTAATCGTATAATTTAAAGAAGTGTTTGTTCTTATTGAAGTTAACGTTTACCTTCCTGACGGTCAACGTTTCATTTCCTGTTCTAGCGTCTCTTCCTTCCTTCAGATCAGAAAATAAATCTGGAGTGGATTTCTCCGTCATTACGTCAGCGCTCTTGTTCCGCCGCTCGCCTCCGTGCATCTCAAATCACTGTTGTGTTGTTAACCTTGGCGCTGTTCGCCGCCACCATCTGGTGGTTTCATAGTAACATGGATACAGAGTCAGTGGATCAGCAACAGGAAATGAAATTTCCTGCTTCTCCATGAATGTAATGATGTCAGAACAAGTTGGTGAAGGTTGGTGGTTCAACGCCCCCTGAAACAGAACTTATTGTCAAACACAGACTGTGACGTCAACGTCCGACTCCATTTTGTTGTTGTGACCAGTTTCTCTTGATCAAATCCTTCTCTTTTCATCTCTGTGACGTCTCCGACTCTGAGCTCTGGCTTCAGTGGGATTTAAATATATATATATACAAATATATATTTCAGTGCAGCCGTCGACCAGGGTTAAAGACTCTCTGATATTGACGTTCAAAGAATCCCTTTTATTTTTTCTAAAGCTGCAAAAAAGTAAAATCCACCAAATTAATGTAAAAAAACAGCCGGCCGTTTTTTCACCTGCAGGGGGAGCCATGAACAGCTTAATATTGTTGAACATTAATCATTGATCTGAACTTGATGTAGACCTTAACGGGTGATGTGGGCCACATTCTGAAATGTTGGTTGCACAGATGACATCAGGGTTGACCAATATACTGGACACAGGTAAGATGCCAATTGTGGGCCATACGTGAGACACCAGATGTGGGCCACATGTAGGACACCAGATCTGACCCTCGTGTGGGACACTAGGCATGATCTATACACTGGATGTGGGCCATATATCTGACACCGAATGTGTAAGGCACTGGTTGTGACCCATATTCTGGACACCAGATCCTGGCAGATTTGTATACACGTGTTGTGACCCACTTTCTGGACCTGTGGGCAACATGGTTATCATAATTGAGTGCTGTATGGGACAGTGGCGTCCTGGTGCAGAGTTGGATCAGCAGGGTTTCAGCTTTGAGTCCAACAGCTCGGTGGGACGTTTGGTTGTGAGCTGCATGTTCTGAACATGGCACCGTGCCCACACACTGCCCCCTGCTGACCTCGGTGGGACGTTTGGTTGTGAGCTGCTGTGAGCTGAAAAATAATTCACATTGAGTCAAAAGTTTTTCTGCTAAAAAACATCTCTCGGCACAAACCACTCATTGACGTTCCACTTCACAGCCCACAGATCCAGACTGATGAACAATTATGGGCCACTGCCACTTCAACAACTACAGGATCAATCGGCTGAAATTGGGACAAAAACACCAAGAACAAAAGATTCAGAGCAGGACGTTGACTAAGTATTGACCAAAGATTGACTTTCTGTTGTTGAAAATAGCAATGACGTAAGTTCAGTATTTGGAAAAGTCGACTTTCAGAACCAACTGCTCTCACAGTTCAGATCATTGGCGTTCCAGAAATGAATCCTTCAAGTCTTCTGTCCTTCCAATAGCTCACCTCACTACTGTTGTACTGCTCTCATACATACGCTGCACCACTCTAACATACTTCACTGCCACTCCTGACTTCCTCATACAAAACCACAATTCCTCCCTTGTCTCCCTGTCATAGGCCCTTTTTAAAAACACAAAAACACAATGAAGCTCCTTCTGACCTTCTCTGTTCTTCTCCATCAACATCCTCAAGGCAATATTGCATCTGTGGAACTCTGTCTCGGCATAAAACCAAACTGCACATCACCAATCTTCTAAAGCTAAGGTGATGGGAAAGGTTTAAAGGAGACCAGCCATGATGGATGGATTCGCTACACTAGGAATAGGTAGAGGACAGGAGACAGAGCTGGAGGTGGTGGAGTTAAAGATGCTGCTGAGGTTCTCTTTAGGAGAGACAAGGATGGACAGGGTTAGGAATGAGGTGATTAGAGGGACAACACAGACATGAGAACAATGCCAGAGATGGAGCTACCAGGTAAGAGACATAGAGGAGATTGATGGATGCAGTGAGGGAGGACATGGAGGTAGTTGGAGTCAGAGTAGAGGAGACAGAGGACAGGGTGAGATGGAAATTGTTGACTCACCGTGGCAACACCTGAAAAACGGGGTAAGCCGAAAGGAGAAGACGAAGATACACACAGGACACAACGATGGATGTCTGTATTCGTGGGAGTTTATATCTCGTGTCCACATTCAACCCATGTCCATGTCCATTCATTAACGAGTTTTGTTTCAACATAAAACTCTCTTTGAATCTGTTCCTTTTCTTCACTTGTCGGATGTTTTTTCTTCCAGTTCATTTCAGACATTTCTTCCGCCTCAGGTGTCCTCCTGTCTTCCTGGATGTGTTTGGACAGAATCCTGCAGCAGTTGTGCGTCTCCTAATTATGCAGACAGATATCTACAGACCTGGTCCAGATATAATTATGGTCACACACAGACACTGCAGAGCGTGTCAGTGTGAAGCTTCTTCAGCGGCTGAGACTCTTTTGACTGTTACTGCAGTCATTAACCCTTTACTGCCATCACATTCCTTCACTCTGTCCAACAGCGTCAGGACAACGTGACTTTCTTCTTGGTTTAAATGACCAAACAGGTGGAGGAGAGAACTGACGGAGCCTTAGATCAGTCACCAGTGGTGAAGCAGAGACCCCGATGAGTTCTAATGAATCTGTGTTGTCCCTCCGTGGCATCAGGAGGACGGCGGGAATGTTAATAAATCCTGAATGAAGATGTTTGTCTCCACAGCTTCTTCATTTGTCTCCTCTCTCTCTACATCAACCCTCAGCTGCAAAAAAGCTGCAGAAAACAACAGTCTGTGACTCAGTGATGGATTGTTTTCCACCTCACTGGTGGTCAAAGGGACAGCTGCCAGTGTGTCCAGGTGTCCAAAGATGGAGACGGTGATGTAAGCGTATTTCCACAGATCGTTCTCTGATCATTCAAACTAGTATTTTCTTAATCAAATAATCCATGTAAATCCACTGTCCGTCCTCTTGTCTGTTAAAGCAGAACTCCTGGTCTCCAGGTGGTGGAGCAGTCCCCATCGTCTCATTAGAGAGCAGGTCACCAGGGTTTATGCAGCGCAGGTTTGACGTCGACTCGTCTTCTGTCTCCTCTCTGGATCTTCCTGACCCTGAGCTCAGAAACTTTCCAAACTCCTTGGTTTTCCATTATTTTTCCGGCTCATTAAGCGGTGATGTAATGTGTGTTAGTGATCGGTGCAGACCTCTGATGGAGGAAGTGGGTGTAGGTGAGACATGTGACCCAGGCAGGGCTGTCGACCGGGATGAGTCACAGACAGGTGGTGGAGAGAATCTGGACGTCTGTTCAGAATCAGGTAATAAAAAATACAACTTAAATAATGGAAACTATGCATTTTTTCTGTGAGGCCCATTAGCAACTGACCTGTGGACTGCTGGCAGTCCACGCCCCGGGGGTTAGGGACCACTGTCTTGACCAACACCTCTATGAATGCTGTCTGGTCTGAGACTGAAGCCAATGATATTTCCAGTTCGGTTTCATATAAATTTCCTTTCTTTTTCTGTTTGTTTGATCTTCTCAGTTCTACAGACGTTTTAAACACAAAGATCTTCTGAGATGTTAAGACCAGACACGTTATGAAACAATGTGAGAAAAACAGATCAAGGTTAAATCTGTGACGTGAACATCAGCAGAAACATTATCAGTTTGTTTTGCACATTTTCAGGACAAAACATTTTCTCGTGTTTATGTTAATGTTTCGCGTCTAAAGGATAAACAGACCTTGGAAAATGCATGATGAAGCCATTAGGTTCAAAAAGCACAGGTGAAGAATGGACTGTGCAGAGAAAATCCATAGAATTGAAATGTTTTGGAACTTTTAATGTGAATATATAGCGGTTCTGTGGTGAGTGCAGTCAACATGAACTAATCCATACCATAATATTCAAAACCAAAGCTTCAGCAAAGACGGAGAAAGACACAAACATCCAATCAAGTTCATTCATTCCTCAGTTTTTATGATTATTTTGTGGCCAATCCTTGAAGCTCGTGGCTGAGGTTGTTAAACATCATTAAAAACAAAGTTTCCCTTCAGTCGCCTTTAAATAAAGATTTTCCTGATGCAGATTTTGTTTGTGTTCCACTTTAAGATGAGCAGTTTGCACAGTTTAACTCTACAGTGTTACAGTAAAACATTCTGACGACACCGGCAACATTTTTAAAATCAACTCTCAGTAACTGTAGGGTTTCAGGCGTCTGACAAAAACAACTTTTTCTTTATCACTTCTAGCAGCAACATCACCATCCGATCAGTGTTAACATTAATAAAGGGGCTTGAAAAAGGACATTTCTGTGACATTGTCTTCTCACCTGCTCTTCCTGCTCCTGCTGCTCCTCCTTCCTCACCTGTTGTTCATTATCTTCACCTGCATCTCATCATCTCACCATTTTCATTCCTTCTGTTCCTTTTTTCCCTGTGTCCTCACACCAGGTTGCATTTGACCAAAATCTGTTTTTTTTCTCATTTTCTCTGTTCGTCCTCATGTGATTTCTTTTCAGAGACTGTGGTTCAATATTCATTCATTCATTAACATTGGATTTGCATTGTTTTCAGCTGCTGAAATTCATTCATTATATAACTTTTAATTTGGTCCAATGATAAAAACAGAGAAAACATTTTTCTTCCTTCTTTTTTATTCCATTAAGAGCATTTTTTCTGTCAGCAAACAACACATTTACATTTACCTGAATAAATTCACAGAAATGTAAAAGCAAGGCCACGCAAAATAAAATAAATACAAAATAAAAGCTTTGTCTTCTGTCTGTTTTTTTCAACTGGCAAAAATATCATTTGATTTTATTTTTTAATTTAATCTTTAAACATCAAACACAATTTTATTTACGTTTTTTTTTTGTCACTGAAAAGCAACACATTTCACAACAGAATATGTCACTGATATCAACACCAAATGAAAGTAAACCCTGCGGTCACCCCAGGTGAACGTCCAGTGTGGAGAGTTCATCCAACTGCGTCCCCTAATGGACGTGAGGTACGTTTCCTTTGTGCAATGAGCGTTTTTTAACACAGCTTTGTGAATTGTTGGAAACATTTTAGCCATCGAAAATGAAACACAATCCTACAATATTTTCAAAAATACAGTGATCCACAGTACACCACTTCCTGAAATATCCACTAGGTGGCGTTCAGGTTTAAATTAAGGATGTCAAATGTTTTAGTTTTTCCTCATGTGCTGATATTTTTCAAAGAAATACCATATCTATAGGTCGCACCGACCAAAAAGTGCACCAGTGAACTTCAGTGCCCTCTAGTGGCTGTCAGTGGGAAAATAACATATGCAAATCTTAAGTGCTACAGTAGTAGCAGATACTGGTACAGAAGCCTAGAGGGCACTGTTGTGGTTGTCAGTGCTACAATAACCATTTGAAACGATGTTACTAATATATAAGTCGCACCTGAGTCGAGGTCGTGAACTCAGGTGAAGGACAAGAACGTACGACGTTGTGGTCCAGAAAAAAAACAAACCAATAATGAACTGTGTTCCGGAAAAGAAAGATCGGTGGTGACCAAGAGACGGACACTTGTACCGAGCTATTTTCTGTTTAGTTAACAACGTAAAGCTACGTCGCTTAATCCACTCTCTTTCGTGGACCTGACCATCAACGCCCTCAGAGATGACATCACTGAGAGAACCTCTGGCCTCAGTTCCATGTCGTCCTCACGTCCCATCAGTTTTGATGGCCGAGTTCAACTGATAACTGACCTCCATTTCCAGGTTTCATTAGTTCCACCAGCCGCATTTGTCCAATTTCAGATGAAAACATTGGTTCCGACCACGGTCGGGCCGATCTTACAGGTTTGATGAGAACCACAGTTGAACTTAAACTCAATATCATGGGACATATAACGGTCCAGGACAAAAGTGGACGGTAATCGTTCCAAGGTTTTTCATAGTTCTGTTCGTTTGAACCTCCTAAATCCATAAAGAATCATCTTTGTTACTCGGCGACGCCAACACAACATTAACCCTGTGTGGTCGGTGAGGTGATCTGCCAACATGACTTTGCACCATTGTTTTTGTTCAATCCTCTTGACAAAGAACCTAACATGTGACCGAGGCACCAGATGGACGGGACTGGGCCCCACGATCAAACTGTTACTTCAAAAGCCACAACACAAATCAAACATCATCAAACTAAGAACCAAGCAATAAATAAATTAAATAATAACATATAAAACATAGACAAGCAGCAGCTGCAGAGTTTTGATTGTTGTTGGCGATTCATGCTAGCTTACTGATGGGGATGATGGCCTTGGAGCTGGGTCTCATATTGGAGATGTCTCCCTCCGCCGCCTCACCACCGTTGCTCCCTGAGACCTGGTGCCTGTGAGCTGACAGGTGCGTCATGTGCAGGAGACAAGTGTTGTTTTCTAATTCCGTGGGCGTGTTGGAGGTGCGGCAGCATCTGCGGACGCGCTGGCTCAGGTGAATGGTAAACAGGCCGTAGATGATGGGGTCCAGGCAGGCGTTGAAGAGGCCGAAGATGAAGAGCATGTGGGTCAGCGAGTGGGACACGGTCTCCTCCATCTCCTCGGGATACAGCCAGTACCAGAGACCCAGCAGGTAATAGGGGGTCCAGCAGATGATGAAGGACGTCACGATGACAATGCTCATCTTCAGAGTCCTCATCCGAGCCTTGGGAATGTTGTTGTGGGAGCGACGAAGGTGGACGTCTCGAGACACCACTGATGAAAGGAAGGAGACATTCCATGAATATTCATCAGACATGTGTGCAGGGAGGCGTGGAGAAAGAGGAACTTCTTCAACTCAAGCAACAGTTGTTGACAAAACAACGTTACCACAACTAGACACTAGATGGGAGAGTTTTCCATGAAAGGTCAAACCTTCATTTTCCACCATGAGTTGTAAGATGAATAAAATAGTGACGACATTGACAAGATCAGAAAGAATTCTATTAGAAATAAACAGTGTTTGGACTAACACGTTACTTGTAACGCCTTTACGTAACAAGGCGTTACCGTAATTTCCCAAGGGGTACTCCTGAGGGATTAATAAAGTTCTATCTATCTATCTATCTAACAAAACTACTTTTCTCGGTAACTAATAATGTAATGCGTTACCTCAGTAACCCTGTAGGGGGGTGCGGTGCGATGCTGAAGGGGGGGTACGTGTGACCCTGAGGAACATGCTTTTTTCCCGCCGTACTACAATAAAGTGTAATTGCACATCCACTCCAGTAGTTGGCAGTGCTGCTCTCATTGCCCATTGTGCGCAGCAAGCTGAACTATATCTCATTCTTATTGTTTTCTTTTTGTTAACAAGGATACGATGTCATGCAGAGTTGTACCTATAACTATTTTATAGACAAATGCTATTATTTATAGTAACGGCGGAGAGTGGGTGGTGGGGTTGAGGGAAATGAAAATTGTTTTCTTCTAACAGAAAACCTAACAGAAAATAATTGAGAAGCACTGTTTTAAAGTAAAGTAAAGTAACTAGTTATTAGTTACTTTTATAATTTAGTAACTAGTAATGTAACTAGTCACTTTTTCAGAGCAGTAACTAGTAAAGTAATAAGTTACTTATTATTACTTATTACCTATTACTAAGTAACTTGTCCAACACTAGAAATAAATGTATTTTTATTTTGGTGAAAGAATCCTGTATTTACAGTAATCCCAGCACCGTCTTATGAAAACCCTGGTGCAGCGAGGCTGTCGTGACGACACCAACGTTTTCCAATCCACCGTTATCCTCCCGACACAATGAGCAATCACAACGTACCATAAGAAACTGAAGTGATCGTTATTGGGCCTTTACTGCATGTAGATGTTACATAAAACCTTCACCACCTTAACAGTGAATGGAGGGAAAATTTCATCGTAAAAACAATGACCTCACACGTTGGATGGTCCAATCGGCAGCAGTCGCCAACAGTGTTGTTTCTATGCAGACTCTATAAATGTCTTTTTTTCTCCACGTGTTTTGACACATTCTATCAAGCAACCCCGAATGTGAAAACTTACATAAGAAAAAAGTCACATGGTTTAACTGTCACCTCTCTTTATACGCAGATGATACAGTAATTATCCTGTGGGGATAGCCCCGCCCACTAGGAGGCATTTTTAAGATGTTGTCAAACTGTCAACCTGTTGTGATTCCACTGCTGTAGCAGCTTCCTGTTGGACCATAACAAAAACTTTGATGAAGTGATTGATGTCCAGATAAAAACTTTTATAAAAATAGATCCGTTCTGGCTTGAAGGCACCTCGGGTTTAGCCACGTCAGGTTTTCACCCTAATTACGAAGACACTCATGATCTTGTCTGTGGAGAAATCTGCTGTGAAACTTCACTGCTGCATCAGCACAAATACAACAACAGCCAGTAGGAAACAAAAAGACCAGATTCTTCTCTCTGGGTTCAAACTTACAGTTACTCCGAGCCATGCGGCTGGAGATCTCCACCAGGATCCGTGTGTAGCAGAAGATCATGATGATCAGAGGCAGGAGGAAGAGGCACGCGAAGGTGAACATGTTGTAGACGGTCTCCTGCCAGTGCTGCATGAAGCTGCCGTAGGTGGTGCACTGTGTGAAGTTGGACGGGACAGTGATGGTGACGTTGTGAAATAAAAACATCTGCAAGAGAACAGAGGAGAAGAGAAAAAGATCTCAATAACAAACATCTTCTTTGTTGATTTTAACATTTCTTATGTTTATTTCTTCTCCAAGTTTAAATTACTGCAGCAAATGGACCAATAAAATCAACAGAACAGGCTTTTATTTTTTACCTGCAGCCTTGGACGGAGACGTCCTCGTTTTATAGCTGAGCCTGAAGCCTTCAGGAAATATTTAAGACCATAAACTCTCATTTATCCTCACGAAACCGAAGCTTGACAAGAGGCTGTACGTTTGAGAGAGTACAGTCCTGTATATACGTCTCATTACCAACCACAACAAGGTACAGACAGGTGACCGTGGACATGGGTCCCTGCAGCGAATCACCATTCAACCTGTCGTGTTTAAGGAGGCCTCGTAACTCAGACTAGATTAAATTAGATAGAACTGAATGAATCCCTCGGGAGTTAATTAAGTTCTGTCTGATCTAATCTAAATGTTTGCAGCGACAAATAAAAATCAGTGGCGAATATGGGTTGATAGCAGCGCTGTCTGTAGCTACCACCAGGGGAACAGAAAGTGAGCAGAGCTTTGACGCCACTAGGGGCCTGAAGGTGGCGACATGTCTCGTTATTTCCCTTTGATAGAACGTCGCACAGCTGAGAAATGACGGTTTCAAAATCGCACAGTGTACGTCTTAATGGCTTTAATGGCGTCCAAAAATCATCCAACAATGTCCATCATTGTCCTGACCCTGTTCACTGACCCTCACAGATTGCGACGCCATCATTGTGAAAATGACATCATGAAAACACTCCATCATTAAAACTCAAGTTCAGTCACAACAGATTAGCCTGAAGTGGGTGGATGTGACCCCTGCTGGAGAAAAAACAGAAGAGCACCCTCTCGTGCGTTTATGACATGAATCATCACATTATGAGGTCAAACACTCCAACCTGTGGCGAGTGACCCACGGTGTGTGTCGCCCGCCCACTTCTTCTGCTTCATCTCTATCCACTGCTGTTCTTCCAACCTTCATCTCTGCAGATCTCGTCTCGTCGTTGCTCCAGGCATTATGAGCACGGGATTTCGCAGAGCGTGGATGGATTTGTCAACTCAGACGAGACGGCGTCTGAACAAGACACCACTGGCATTTTCACTCACTGTGGAAAAGCTGCCAATAATCCATTGTCTTAAAGGCCGTGGGCTGGACAGCTTTGTCCACTGAAACGCTGAGCTGAAATATCCATTTACCTGCTGTAGAATCTCAGACTTGTGGTTGGATTTTTGATTAAAATAAATGGAATTCTTTAAATAACGTACAAGCACCAAAGTCCCAGCAGGATGGAGGACATGTGGAAATGAAAGGAGAGAAGAGAAGAATGATGAGGACGCAGGGAGCAGAGGAGGAGATGGAGCAGAAGAAGAAGAGAGTGGAGACAGGATGGAACAGCTGTGTGATCTGTGATAGAAGAGAGTCAGCTAAGGTGGAGGGACGGTGGTGAGACCAGCCATGATGGACGGAGCCCTGAAAAAGGGACCAGACCAAAGCAGAAGAAGAACCTGAGTCTCTGAATCTCTTGAAGGTGACGTCTCATCACTGCAGCGTTTCTCAAATGTCAACACTCCTGAGGTTAAGACACAGTCTTCAAAGTGTGATTTTCCTTCATTTGGATCTTCTGTCTTTTGTGGCTCCCAAACTGGTCTTTTTCACGACTATACGTTTCCCCCTCGAGGCCAAGGTTACTGCCTGCGTTTGTTGGAACCAAAAATAAAACTGTTTTAACAAAATTAACGCAGCGTGAGATAAGATTGAAAAAGTTGGTGTTTCTGTTTCACAACCAGCCTGGAGTCAAAATGTTCTAAGACAAACGTAACACTGACACAAGATGTGAAGACTCCAGGGTTCATCAGTGCTTCTATCCATTCATCCATCCATCTATACATCCATCTTTGATCCATCCATCCATCTATTTGTCTGTCTGTCTGTCTGTTCTATCTGTGGTGTTTTTTCTCTGAGGTTTGAAGAAACAAATAAACAAAGCAAAGATCTGAAGGTTGAGATGATTCAGACATGAGCAGAAGATAGAAAATAAAAGCTGCCAGGAAAAGAATAGGTTTGAGTGATGCTCGTCTTTGTAGAGAAGGTTTCATGAAGACCACCAGCTTCTTCAGTTCCAACTGACCACGGTGGAGATCTGGTGTTTAACCAGACAGGCTGCATACCTGTGTGAGGAGGTCTGTGTGTGAGGAGGTCTGTGTGTGAGGAGGGTTTGGAACACGAGGAGGTGAAAATCATAAGGAGGAGGATTTGAATTTTTATTTCCTACTGTTTACCAGGAAAAAAAAACAATCAGAACCTGAGGGAAACAGTCTCATCAGAGCAGCATGACTGAAGTGTCTCCATGGAGCAACCAATCATGGAGACAACGACATGGTCCCCACTATTAACATATCAATGTTTTTCTCTCACCCATGGCTCTGCTCCTTCTCTCAGTTGTTTTCAGTCTCAGGCCAAGGCTGGACATTATCTGAAGTGACCCTTCAGACCTTGAGGACCATCGAGCCTATTAAGACTATGAAGATGATTTTGCAGTTATTTCTTAGTCGTGCGACTCACGTCATGTACAGTTAATGAGGTTTAACAAGTAATTATCACCTCACGGTCGATCGTGTGAAAATCAAACCTGTTGATGATTTAACCAGGATTTTTACCTCAATCTGTCGCTCTGCACAGGCATGAACACAGAACCAGAGGAGAAAACCAGTCAACAACAGGGGGCAGTGTGGTAGAACTGACCAGTGTTGGGCAAGTTACTTTAAAAAAAGTAACTTATTACTGTCAATAGTTTAATTATAACATTTCTTGAGTTTAGGGAGTCGTCGTTCTCTGGTTACTTCAAAAAAGTAACTTGTTACTGCTCTGAAAAGTAACTAGTTACATTATTAGTTACTTAAGTAACTAATAACTAGTTACTTTACTTTAAGAACACATTACAAAGTTTAGTGTTGTCTTCTGTATCAACTAACATAGTGGAACAATAAAAACTAAATAGATGTTTAGACATTTTCACAGACATCTTTATCGTAACCTCAACTTGACACTTGAGAAGACAAGAGGTTCCGCACAGGTCTCTTTCTGATTGGCGTAGCCTGAAACGTTAACCTATGTCAACCAATCATCGTTCCTTTTCAACCCCCAGGTTCAGTTAGTGTGGACGGCCGTCTTTCACTCATGACTGACAGGCAGCAGACAGGCTCCGCCTCCACACAGTCCTCTTTTTGTGGACGAGAGAAACCGTCCATTTGGACCACAGACAGTAACAAGTAACGAGACCCTACCGAAAAAAGTAGTTTTGTTACGTTAGTCTCAACACTGACAGGACTGACAGACCAAACTGACCACGTCCGCCAAGACATTTCTTGTAGTGTCTCAGAGAGAAACTATGATTCTTCAGGCATCTGTCACTACAGGCGTCTTCTGAGGGAGACACTCAAAATTGACAGTCCATCGTCAAATACTGAAAGGAAAAACTGAGAAATTATGACAACGCACTTAGACAGAAAGATCCATCTCACCGAGGTCATCACAGATACTAAGAACAACCATAAAACCATCGACTGACACTGACTTCAAGCAGCAATCTGACGCCCACACAGTGTCTCTCTCTGAGGACATTGCAGAAAACTAGTACTTCACCAACTCAAACAATATTTTAGAAAAGTTTTAGTCTGGATTTAAAGCAAAGATTACAGCACAGAGACAAACAAACACCAGGTGTAATTTGGACAAAAATACATTTTTCCTGCTGGTGCTTCTGGATGTGAGTGCGTAGATAGAGCTGTGTGGTGATTCATTAGATCTTCACACCCAATAAATAGATCAAAACACCTGCTAGTTAGAACGGTCCAAGTCCTACCTCAAAAATAGAGAAATCTATATTCAACTGGACATTTGTTTCTCATCAGCACATAAAAAAAGACTGTGGTGTTCTGTTTAGTGATGTTTCCATTGGGGGACATCATCAGGAGACATGGTGTTCACTTTCAACACTGATGATACGCAGCTCTGCATCAATATGTCTCCTAAAGACACGAGTCCATCAGATAAACCCATCAGCTGTATCCCAGATATAAAAACATGGACCGAAGAAAACTTTGTGTCTTGAGAATTTGTCCTGAGGCCCACAGAGAGACTTTTAGCGAAATTTCACAGTAAAAATCAATCTAGATGAGTTAAACTTTCCCCAAATATCAAAAAATACGTATATAAATAAACGAAGGGTCATTAACATCTTAGAAATATCGCCAGAGTTCGTCCGTTTCTCTCCAGACTGAACACAGATGCTAATGGACGCTTTTATTTCCCGTGACATTGACCACAGTAATTCTCTGCTTCCTGCTTCAGGATCCTGTCAACACTGTCAAAGTGTCTAAATGGCCTTCATAACTGTCAGACCTTGTCTCGCAATTCAAACCCCTGCGGACTCCGAGGTCCTCCGCCTACACCGTGCTAAACGGCCCAAACGCTACATTAAAATCCCACCGTGGGGCGCCTTTTCAGTTCTGCGACCCACGCCTTTGGAACAGCCCCCCAGAGGGCAGCACAGCTACAGAGTCTGTTGACGTCTTTAAAGGGAGACTGAAGACTGGCTTTTAACTGACAAAGGCCGGGATAAAAAGGGGCCATGAACTGAAAATGTAAATCTTACTGTATATGGGTACTGCTGCATAAAATATTATATATGATATTGTATATTGTGCATACTCTACTGAGTATTGTCCCCTTGAGGACGCTCTCCTTTCCAATTAACTTGAAATTGAATATGAAAACTCTTTGTCCTTGTCTTTATTTACATTATATATATATATATATACATAGAAAAAGCTAGAGAAGACAGATTAAGATGGTTTGGACATGTTCAGAGGAGGGACAGTGATCCTAGAGATGGAGCTACCAGGTAGAAGACAATGACGAGATTGATGGATGCAGTGAGGGAGGACATGGAGGTAGTTGGAGTTAGAGTAGAAGATACAGAGGACAGGAGGAGATGGAAAAGGACGACTTTTTGTGG
>JAFBJS010006720.1:0-29304 GCA_016785265.1 Paraplagusia blochii
CATCGCTTTCAAACTCAGTAATCACTGGCCTCTATTAAGATCCTTTAAAATGTTTACAAAGACTAGTATTTCTATGCAGCAATATATATCTATATATTACTGCATAGAAATATATATATATATACATATATATAATATAATATATTATATATATAATATAGTTCTTCTTGCTGAGGGGGCGTAACAGAAGATAATTGAGAAACACTGGAATAGGTAGAACACAGGCGGTAGTGATTGAGGTGGCACAGTTAAAGACACTGATGTTCTCTTTAGGGGGGACTAGGATGGACAGGATCAGGGATGAGGTGATTGGAGGGACAACACAGACAGAAGAGTTTGGAGAAAAAGCTAGATAAGCTGGATTAAGATGGACGGACATGTTCAGGGTAGGGACATGGATACATTGGTAGAATAAGGCTAGAAATGGAGCTACCGAAGAGGAAAGCCAAAGAGTAGAGTTGCAGTAAGGAAGGACATGGAGGTAGTTGGAGTTAGAGTTGAAGATACAGAGGACAGGATGAGATTGAAATATTTGACTCGCTGTTGAAACCCCTGAAAAAGGGACAAGCTGAGAGAAGAAGAAGAAGGTAACTAATATAGCCACGTTAGCAGCTATTACTTAAGCAAGGCAAATTCCAAGTGTTTAAGAGTTTTTCCAAGATTTTTTTTTTCTATTTTATTTCTTCAGTTTTTTGGGACTACTTTCTAAAAAATGTTTGAGTGCGAGTAAACACAAAGTTTCCCGCATTCTTCCATATTTTTTGTTCTCCACAGCATAAACGTAACATTATTTGTCATGTTCTGGAGGAAACTCTTTCAGTACAACCTTCACAAATGTATATTTGTGTGAACCTGATGTCCATTACATTTTCAATTAAATGTGCAGTATGCAGTCCATTTACCAAACCAGCACTCTCTGAGTCTGTAATGAGCAACGGAGGTGCTTTGAACCCAAGGTCAGGTTCACCTTTTACACATTCATATGACAGTTGTCCTGTCTCTTATTAGTTTCAAAAGGAGTGTGACCTCACTGTTCAAGGACATTTAGACATGGATGAGGGAAATGAGCGTTCAGTCTTCTTAGTCACAGGGTACAAGGTACATGACCTGTAATTTGAATTTATATCTGTGCTCCCTGTCCTAAAAAGAAAAACATGGAAGCATTAGGCTTTATTGAAGCAACATGCAACAGACTGTTAGAAAAGTATGAGAAATATAGGATGAAATGTCACCATCAACTGGAAAAGTAACAGAAAAGAGATTACCTACCTTTTTTAGGCTGCTCTCCCGAGCTCCCGGCCAGTTTTGCAAAAGCTTCCGGTGATGTATCAAATTTAAGGATGGATGGATTAAACTTTTTTTTTTTTCTGCTGTTATTAAGTCTTCGCTTGAGGGGAAACTTGACCCATTCTCAGAAGACGTAAGAAAAGGGAGGTGAATCACTAAGAAGTTCTCTCTCTGTGTTTTAAGAAGACAGTGTATAAAAGTACCAACCTGTTTGTCATTAATTTGGTCTGAAAGATCCAGTTTCTGAGGGTTGGTGGTAAGGTTCACTGGAGTGATAGGTGGGTCATGTCAACCCTGGAGACAACCCTCACAAACATAATGTACGGTGTGTCCTCCACCTCTTGTCTTGACCACAAACCTAAATTTATGCAAATACATTTTGCTTTATTCCAGTGACATTATCATTGTGCAAGAATTGTTAGATAAACCTTCAATAATCCATTGAGAAACAATGGTTTCTCTGGGTCTTGAATCTAGGACCTGCTGCATGTAAAGCAGAGATGCTCACTGCTACACAGTGGTACCATCTTTGTCTAGTAAGGCTTTCTATACCAACAGGTGCTGTGCATGCTTTGTGTATCCGTGCAACTTTGCTCACATCTCTACTTGTTGATATTCTGTGCAGAAATACATCTTTTGGGTTTTGGCCCTGGTGGTTTGTTGATTCCAGAATTAATCAGCCACTTCTATTATTCTAGCAGCCAAGGTAATTTTCTGCTTTAATTGAACATATGGTGGTGTGTGAACCTGCCAAAGTCACTAGTGTGACAAAGTTTGAAGAACCATACTGGAAAAATGTCTTACTCGGATACTGGGTGATGGCCTAGATGAGGCATGCAGATGATTTAATAGTTTTTGTTTTGTTTTTTAAACATACAAACAAATAAAAAAACAAGCCTTTCTATGAATTATGTTTAATTCTTCAAATGAGCAATTTTCTGTTGCAAAAACATATTTACCAACTGAAATTTTTTATTCTAAAACAAACATTTAAAGTTGCCTGATGACCTAGCTTTTATTGCTGCAGAGGTTTGCAGGATATAATTCCAGGAATAGAGGAAATGTGTGAAACCAAAAAAAAAAAGAAAAAAAAAATGCCTCAGGCACAAAAAGACAAAGTCTCCAGGTAAGTTCAGAAAATATCACAACTTCGTTTGGAACATCATTTCCAGCTAGTTGCATCACCAAAGAAGACGGAGAAAGTAACACCCACACACCTTACTGTTCTCGGTCATAACAGCGTGTGCTTGACTTCATGAAACTGTCTGCCCCTTAACGGTTGTTCTAAATTTTTTTTTTTTAATTATTTTTGACTTTCACCATTAAAAACTAGACTGAAACAAAACTTACTGAGAGAAAAGTACGTTTCTGACATTTTGTAATGAGGGAAAATAGTAGGTGCTTTAACATTTTAGATTCAAAGGTTGTTTAGAGAACATGTTGGGAGAACATTAACCGATTTTGTCATTGGCCACAGTGACTCTTGTCATAAATTTATAAAACAATCTTTTAAATTATATTTTTGCTACTGTTTCCTACTGTAGCTCTTAAACCTGCTGCTGTGAAAATAGTGTCTCTATTTATGCACTAAAATCTTTGATAGATAAATAGATGTGTGGAGGGATGGACGGACATATTGATTGATTGGTTGATTGATTGACGGAGGTTGGAATCCACTGGCTGCCTAGTTGCCACAGAAGAGCAGCATGGCAATAGTTTGTATGCACTCTAAACTCTTAAAATTCATTTAATTTCTTATTTGTTTCATTTTAAAAATTCAAGTCAAAACCTAATCATGAACTGGAGAAGGAGCTGTCAACACAGAAAATTGAGGCTTGACCTGATGCCAGTGATATATCAGACTGGTTGGAATATTTGCAGAAGTTTGATAATTGTCTATTTTATACTAGTGTTAGAAATAAACAATGGTTTACTCAGTGTTCAATGTTTCAGTCCTGTTCTCTTTCAAGAGGTTTAGATTCATCAATCTCAAGGTAAATCAATCCAGATCCTGGATTAGAATTTCTGTGATCGACCTGTGGTGATGGAACGCTTTATACCCCAAAGAAAATGCTTTGGAGTGGGTGCCTGTAGTAGTAAAGTTTTGTATGTGTGTGTACAGAAGAACCTCTTGATCCCTTGGTAAACCAGAAATCAATATGTCTCAGTGTCGTCCCAAAAGGTTACACAGACTGCTCTGCATCAGAACAGTCCACTATAGTTTCTCTGCATTCCAGTCACACAAATACTGAACATCTTAGAGAGAAAGAGAAGTGTGAATGAAGCCAAAAAAAAACAAAAAACAAAAAAAAAAACAAGTGCAAGGCAAAAAGATGTATTTTTGAGATCAGTAAAAGTGTGTGTAGAGCAGAACACAGCACAGAAAGTCAGGACCAGACTCCACCTGGGACTGGGACTTATCGTTAAAAAGACAATACATAGGGTTATGTTTTGTGACATAGTAAGGGCAATCCTTGAAGTACAATGGTTCAGTGTTTGGGGCCCTCCTTAAAGAGTGACTCAGTTCTTTCTCATCGTGATCCTAATATATGACTCACTGTACGACATGTGTTCATTGCTTTCCTTTTTCAAAATTAATTCAAATGGTCTGTGTATCACCACCTAGTAACCCGGTTTTGGCCTGCGGGCGGTATGTCCAACACCCTAGTCCCAGATTATAGATTGCATCCTAATGGGTGTGATTAATATTGATGGTGAGTGTCAGGAATGAGATATCAGATCTAGTGTCATAGGTCTGGTATGGATGTGCTCATTTATCAATAAAGTCAGTATCACAGTTTATTGCTGTATTGATTTTGAAACTGTCTTGCATACAGCATGAATAAATGATGGGTTTCTGTGAGGTTGGTGAAAAGGTCAGAAAGTTTAAAAGTATCACACTATTTTTTTTTTTTTTTCTTACACAAATAAAGGGACGAAAGAGCCGGTACAAGGTGAAAATTTGTGCCCTAGCCCAACATTTTCCAACCAACGCGCCTTTGTTCTATAAGCCTCTATAGCTGCAGGTGGCGCTAAAGAGCCATCATATATATTTTAAAGTAAATAACCCATAAATACAAAGAAATGCACATGTTCATTGTAAAACCAAATGGCTGGGTTGAGAAATGTTTGCCTGTTACATCAATTCATTTATTCATCTTTCGCTGCTTATCTCGGTAGCATTTTTCACAGCTTCCATCCAAATCAAACTGCTTCATAGTGAGCCTTCCCGTGGGTGGTGAGTCCACTAGAAGTTATGTGGGTCGGACTGTGTTGTGCTTAGAGCACCTCATTGGCAACCTGGCAGCTGGTGCATTAGAACCCGAGACCTTGTGGTCAGCTTCTCTATCCGCTAGGCCACCACTACGACTATCATTTAACTCAGAAAAATTATAAAAATCCATAATGTGATTGTTTTATTGCACCAACTTCCCAATAAACAATAGAGCAATCCTTTGAAATATTTGACTGCTTAAATAAAAACGTGAATCTGCAGTCTCAGCATGCAATTATTCTGCAGCTGTGCCAACAGTCTTGTTACCCATGATCCATTGCTGTCACTCTGCAGTGCCCTGAGGAGTCAGTGCTCTACAAGCTTGAGTGAAAAATGTACGCTTTTCCCACACTGTTAAACTGCCTCACACCAGTGTACCATAAAGCAGAACTCCATACGCCAGAGGTTCAGCGAAACTCTTCCTCTTCGTATGGAGCTGACACAGTTACATTAAATTAAAGAAAAGTGAGTTAAAGAGAGCACAAAGGCAACAAAGTGGTTCCTATTTTATGATCATCGTCAACTCGAAACACTTTTTGTCAATAAGACTTGTGAAAATCAATTGATTCTGAACAGGGGGGAAAAACCGAGCAATTACCAGAAAAATTAGGGCAAAAAAAAAAAAAAAATATATATATATATATATATATCGTAGCTCTGACGCAGTACATCAATGCAGGCATTGATAATGGATTGAGCTGCAGCAGCCACAGTGGAGTGCGTTTTATTTTCACCGAGGAAGAAAGTTAATGACGGTAGGCGGAGGTGAGCGTGGGATTCCAACAGATGGCTGAGCGCGGGAGACGAGCAAGCTTACTGTTGTAGTTTTGGCAAAGGGCAGCTAAAGCAATAGAATAGTTGTTGGATGTAATTGATTTTCTCAATGAGGGGTAAAAGAGCTTTGGTGAGCCGTGTGGTATAGAGAGTGTCTGGGGAACATGTAAATCACCGTTCCAAAAAAAATCCTGGAATAATTAATTTATCCGCTGACTTCGTGTGCACGCAGTTCACCCTTACAGCAAGATTTCTGGTTACAAAAGTATTTGTACAGAACCCTTGAATAGTATTGATAGCCTTATTGTTTGAAAAGAGTTGGAAGTTCAGCAATATTTAACTGATCAAAGAGAGTTTTTTCTACCCTTTACATTCGTGTCTGTAAGCAGAACTATCAGATATTCATTTTTTTTGTAATTAATTTAAACTCTTTTTAATATGTAACACACATAAACATACACAATCCAACAGCATCCCCAAAACTGTTCCTGAATGGCTCGCGGTGGCTGTTGGTTTTTGTTCTGACCAACAAAAAATCAGCACATAGATTGACCAATCAGCTGTCTGATGGGTCCAGTCGATTAAACCTTTCAACTCAGGTGTGCCACTGCTTAGTTGGAAGTAGTGATGGTGAGATGAGGCCTCATGAGCTCTATCTGAAGCACATACTGTGTGATGTATTGTTTTGTGTCTGTTGTGTGTTTGGAATGACTATGAATTACAAAAAGTGTATGACTAAGTCATTCCTGTACATAACTTGTCACATGTTATGTGTATAATAACATTTTGGAATTCATTCCATGTGTGTAAATTTTCCCGAAAAAGTGATATCATATTATTGCAGGCCAGAGTTGTTCACAAGTCACTTTTTCCAAGTCCGAGTCAAGTCTCGAGTCTTTATGCGCGAGTCCAAGTCAAGTCTCGAGTCATTCGTCCCAAGTCAAGTCTCAAGTCTCAAATAGCTGAAAGCTTTCATATTAGACGCTATCCTAGATAATGCTGCATTGCTGTGTTGTTTTGGATTATAAGTATGTACTATACTGTACAATATAGGGCTATAATATATTATTGCACACTGCACCATCAAAGTTGATCAAAACAATGCACTGTGAATGTGCTTAGGCTAAGAATGCATCATATACATTACATGCTGTTTAAGGAGAAGTTTCCATTTCTGTTACGTCAGTGACAACATTAGTCTAAACTTAAACAGCCATCCATGCATAGAATTAACGTTAGGTTCAATACACACAGGCTGCTACTTGCCGCTAAACGTAGTAGCCTGAAGTAAAAAATAAAATGGTAACATCCGGGGAGAGGAACTATAAAACTAGCCAACAGACTATAACTGTGGCTGAATTAGTTTGATAACGGTAACGTTATCTTCCCAACCAAGCCCAGTTTCCCTTTGCCCACTGACCTATCCTTGTGTGTTCTGAGGTGCCTGAGAAAGTCTCAGGCCAGTCTGGCATACCGCCGCCATGGTCACTGTGATATGAGACCCAAACTTGAGGCAGCACGCATGCGTTACAAACCTTAACGCGTTATAAAGGAGTAAACTACTTCTGCCTGCGATTTTTCCATAGCGCTGGGAAACGCATTCGGAAAAAAGAAAAAATAAGTTAAATGATAAATGGTGATGATGATATGGACTTTATTCACGACTCGTGAGTCATAGCAACGGAGTCCAAGTCAAGTCTCGAGTCTTACATGGCAAGTCTCAAGACAAGTGACAAGTCTTTGTTTGTGCGACTCGAGTCCAAATCTCAGACTCGAGTCCCCATGTCTATTGCAGGCGAAACAATATTTTGAATGGACAGAATATGCCTGTGTTACTTGGATGTATGAGACAGGGGACATTGTATTCTTTTTTATTTAGAAACAAGAGGTTTTTTTTTTCACTCCCTCTCCTTGGCAATCTATTACCAAACTATACAAACGCTATCCAAACTTCTTACACACTCACCAAACTCTCATCTGACCACAACTCTCCTCCAAAACCTACATTTATATCAAAGCCTGAGGGTTTTTTATGGCTGTAAAACCTTGTGTCAAAATCGGAACAATTTCTGAAGCAATTACGTGATATACATGGGCAGCGACGCTTCGGACGTTGCAGCAAAATCTAAACCACTTTCCGAAGCTATCATTTGATACAGCCAGGCAGCGAGCCTTAGGACGTCATCCCCTTGGCCCCTCCCCTAAGTGAAGCAAGCCTCGATACGCCCTTCAAAGAAACGCCCCCTTCATGGCTTGACACATACTGTACTTTGAAGCCTCGACACATCTCACAACATGCCAGTTGGAACAAACCAGGGAATAACATTCATCATAATTCATCATCATAATTTCTACAAGAAGTGTTTATTGTATGTACTGTATACAGCCCAAAATGAAGAACCAAACAGAAATCCAACTGCAGTGACAATGTCAAGACCCCAATCTTCAAGACATTTCCCCTACCGGGCAGTCTTGGGAGGCTCTTTTGAAAAGCAAGCCCCTCAATGTTTTTACTTTTTTGTTTGTTTGACAATGGTGACTTAACTGTAAAGGAAGCTGACAAAGGTTCAAAAGAAGAAGAAGAAAAAAAAAGCTGTAATGTTCAAATCCACCAGCTGCCAGGCTGCCACTGATGTGCTCTGATCATCACCATCCTGACCTACATAACTTCCAGTGGACTCACCAACCACAGGAACGCTCATTATGGAGCAGTGTGATTTGGTTGGCAGTCGTGGAGACCAGGTAACAGGCTGAAGATGAATGAAAAAATACTTTATGTGTATATGCGTATAGAGTCACTAGGAATCTGAGGCAAAATCTACATCATTTCCCATTAAATATGTTAATAAACTTACTAGCCATGATGTATGGACTAGAGACACCAGAAATAGATTGAAGACAAGAGGGAGAGCTGGACGTGGCAGAGTTAAAGATGCTGAGATTCTCTTTGGGGGAGACAAGGATGGACAGGATCAGGAACGAGGTGATCAGGGGGACAACACAGACAGGAGAACAAGCTAGAGAAGCCAGATTAACATGGTTTGGACATGTTCAGAGGAGGGACAGTGATTATATTGGGAGAAGAATGCTAGACATGAGCTACCAGGTAAGAGACGAAGAGGAAGGCCAAAGAGGAGATTTATGGATGCAGTGAGGAAGGACATGGAGGTGGTTGGAGTTGGAGTTGAGGATACAGAGGACAGGGTGAGATGGAAATTGTTGACTCGCTGTGGCAACCCCTGAAAAAATGGGATAAGCTGAATGGAAAAGAAGAAGAAGAAGAAGAATATGTTAATAAACTTCATGAAGACCACAGAGGTCATACACTGATATGGAAAGTAAGATAAACGAAAAAAATACATTAAAATTAAATTAATTGAATTAAATTCAGATTTTGGCAACTTCCTCCTCACTTCATCTATGATAAAAACAAATTATTGTATCGATATTTCATAAAAAATCCAATGTAAAACTCCCTTGTAAAGGTAAACAAAACAGTAATCTGTCCAAGCCCACTGAGACAATGTATTTGCTTACCCGCTGGTTTCTGTGCCAATCTTTTTTTTTAATTTTTTAATACCGTATTGGCGCACCGTACTAAAAGGCGCAGTCTCAGTTTTGTGTGCCATGACCATATTTAACACACACAAGGCGCACCTGATCATAGGGCGCAGGTTTTTATATACAATACACGCCCACACTTCCCCCTTTTAAAGTTCTCATGGTTTCCTCTACTACGTCCACCTCACAACAACAACAACACACACAAGCATACAAGTGTGCTGAGAGTGGGAGCAAAACAACGTACACACTTTCCCCTTTAACGTTCTCATCTTGTTCTCTACTACGTCCGGCTTACACACATAGGGAGCACTGCACTATAGGGCGTGTCGCACATTTTGAAGAAAATGTAAGACTTTTATGCGCACGTTATAGTCGTAAAAATACGGTAATTTTTTTTTTTTGCATTCACTACTCATATGTCATATGTTAGTCAAGGTCCTACTAGTCAAGGTCCCACTAGTAAAATGAATTAAAATGTCTTAGTTGTCAGTCAGTCAGTTGTAAAAGTTGTTTACAAAAGCTATAAGATTGTGAACCTGTGGTCATGGCGATTTACTTATGACCAACATTTTGCCTGTGAACAGCACAGAAAGAAAAACAGAAAACATTTACTTAAAAGTCAGTTGAAAAAAAAAAAAAAAAACTAAAACAAAGTTGCCTAGAAGTGTAGTTGCACTAGAGAACTTCTCTTGGCTGCAGTGACCTGAAAAACTCTCAACCTCCTCACACTAACGCCCACAAACTGTAAAATGGCCGCTCTGAGAATGGTTTTTTGATTTGTGATCATGCCAACTGTGGGAATTCAATCATTTTTAACCAGCGCCGGACATGTCCACTCAGATGTATATTATACATGTATGTCATGACAAAAGCTATGTGTGTGAGACATTACTGTGTATTCCTGCATTTGTGTGGTCAGGTACACCCATACTGTAAGTACATGCACACTCAGCCAGTAAGGAGAAGTGAAGGTTAAGAAGGAATGCGATAGCGCTGGGATGAGGTATCTGGTTGAGTTGAGTCGAAAATGGAGAGAGGAACATGATTCTGAGATGAATAATAATAAAAAAGATATGCAGAGGGAGATGGGGCTAATGACACCATGTAGGTCAGACAGGAGAGAAAGACCAGGAGGAGTGGGAGAGAAGAGTGTCTCCCCTAAGACAAGGGAAGACATTGAAACTTTACATTTACAGTTTAGAATGAATCCTTAGTGAATCCTCTTCATATGCTTAAAGGAAGAAGAAAGGGTCTGTCTACACTTGGCAGTGGTACGAAATAATAAGATAAAAAATGATAATAATAAAAAACACTTTTTATCCTCAATATGACTCACCCACAGTGTCTTCTAATGGCATTGCTTGTAAGACAAAGGTCCACTACGACTGATCCAAGAACCAACCAGTGTCAGACGTACAACAAACTAGGGACTACAAAAATATATATCAAGGACCACTTTCGTTGAGGATAATAACAACATTGGAATATTTGATAATATCGTTTAAATATAATAAAAGGATATTAGGATAAGTTCTAAGATCTGGAATGCTAACACATCCCTTCGTTAGCTCAGTTGGTAGAGGGCGGGGCTGTAGCCATATCCTCACTGACATCCTAAAGCCCGGCGCACACGGGGAGGATTCGGCGCGCGCCGAATGCTCAACGCCATCCGCGCGCGCTTATAGCACACGCGCACACGATGAGAATTCGGCTCACATCTCGCTAGTAATTAGTTGATTTAATTTTAATGTTTTCTTATTTCCACAGCTTATTTCTGTGGAAATTTTAGGAATAATGAAAACAAAATGATGTAAAATGTGACAAAGTGAATATAACTCTTTTTTTCAATGCACACAAAATAAAACATGGAGAAGTTTTTGGAAAACATGGAGGAGTGAAACACCAAATACTACTAGTAATTTTTTCAGAAGACTGTATACCTCATAGTAAACAAACTATTTTTTTTTCATGAAGAACAATCATATATATATATTCATGGTCAACTATGTATAATTGACTATTCCTTCCATGTGATTTGCCCATGATAAACATAAAAAATGTTTATCATGATATAGATTTAGGACAGGAAATTACAATTCTTACCTGTGTGCGGCAATTTCGTGGCAATTTCTTTATCGCCTCTTCCCTCTTGTCCTTATCTTTAACATCGCCGAGACGAATGTCGAACAGGCAAGGATGGTCTTGCCAAAGATCTACGAATTTATCTTCTCATAGTCTTCTCTATAGTCTCATTCAACAAGACGCTGCGGGCTGCCATATTATTGCGTCTTTGTAATAACGCATGCGCACAAATCATTTGTAGTGAGAAAGATGCTCACGAAATTGAGCACGATCGATATTTTGCTCACGGCCTCAAGTGACCAAATGCTCACGTAAATTTGCGCGCACACGGTGAGAATCTCCGAATCCGAATCCTCCCCGTGTGCGCCGGGCTTTAGGTGACTGCGCTAAGAAGCAACATTTTATCTTTTCATTTCCTGAGGGATGGGAAAAGTTTTTTTTTTCTGTCATAATGAAAAATAATGCCTGCAATCTGCAAAAAAATGATGATATCCTGCAACAGGCTAATCAGATGTCCTAGTAGACTTTTATTGAAACTCTTAATTAACTCCTTCAATATTCTAAACCCAGCTTTTCCAAAAATGCCCTGTACTTTTTCTGTCCTTGCTCGACTCTTACAACACCTCCTCATCCCCCATCCCATACCCATAACTGTTAACACATGAGCACAAAATACTATGGACACCATACAAGCTTCTGGTCAATAGATGGCAGCATTATAGGTTTTGTTGTACATTGTTATTGATAATTAAGTTTCACCTCCAAGGAAAGCCCAGTTTGGGTTAACTCCTTCCAATGGACTCAACCACCTGCAGGTAGGTCCATGATGGGCTAGTTTGACGCAGTGTGATTTGGGTGGCAATTATGGGCAAAGCTGTCTCTTTGACCTAGTAAACCATAAACAGGTGAAGATAAAGAGTATGTATGGAAGTGATTTTGTGTACTGGTTGTAATTGAAGACTGTAGTCTTGTAATACCCTGGACAGGTTGTATGAGGAATTTCACAATACTAGAGACACATCAAGTAGTCTTCTACCATTCTAAGTTACCCTGTTATTTTACATCCATTGATTACAGTTTTTTGCCACCTCTGCATCCCTTTCACATGTCATTTGTTCTACTCACTGCCAGTGGAAGAAAAATCAGCAATGAAGACCTTAGTGCAATCCAGTCGATCTCCTTGTATCTTGATTACATTTTTTTGTTAAAATAACGCAGAACAAATTAATTTGCTCCTGTCCTCAGGGATATATTATTACTTTAATAAGTTGAAAGCTGTCAAATCACTTTGCCGGTGTCATAAAGGTAACTAAACACATGTTTACAATGTTTATGTCTAATCCATCACTTTTTCTTCTTAGAGGACAAATCTTGGCACCCACATCTCAGGTAGATACTTAAAGAAAGTGACCGTAAAATGTGTCAAATTTTACAGGTTAATGATTTAGGAAAATAGTTTTCATCCTCTTCTCTTTAAGTGACAAAATCTTGATTTACCAAACCAACACAGATTTTATGTAAAATTCATGTTTCATGATTTTACTACAGTGAGAAACGATGAATCAACAAGGAACTGATGATCCAAGACTCCTCAAATCAAGACTTTGTCTCAAAGCAAAAGGAGAGATGGAGGATTAACAGCACATCCAGACCACAGTTGTCTTTTAGTAAATGTTCTTCATGGGCAAAATCCCCGTGACTTGCGTTTCAGGGTATTTAAATATTCTAAAAGCGGTCATCATATGATCGAACTCAAGCATTGGGTCAACAGGTTCTCATTATTGGAGAAATAGAACAGTTAATATTCTTACAGATATTACATAATTATGCAAATTTTAGGTTGATTTAATTTACCACTCCTAGTATTTATTGTAAAATACATTAACACGTAGTGAATTTAAGTTGACTGGTGAATTATGCTAAAATGAATATTTTACTGGTTGCTTATTATCCATAGTTCCAATATTACATCTTTAAATATTTAATAACCAAGAAATGAAATGAAACAGATTTTTGCTGCATTTTACATTTAGTGTCAGACAATTGGTGAAAATGAGTTAATGGGAGTTTTGGAGGATTGAATAAGTTTTAACAATTTTCCCTGAATGGAAACTGTTGAGTGGAAACTGTGACAAGGCCGTGCGGGAAAAGACAGAACAGCTTCAAGAACAGAATAAAGGAATATACCACTGAAGAAGACACAATGATAAAGACCTTCAAAAAAGGCTCTGGATTACTGTCCAAAAGTGTAGTCTTTAAATGCCCTGTGTCAGGTAAATACATAAAGTACCATGTTTACTAAGTAACCTCTTATTTCAGGTAGATGGCGTAAGGTTTCCCTGCCGCCTCTTCATCCCTCTCATGTATGAGCTCGTTGTTTATTCCACTCGCTGCCTGTCCATTCAATCTTCTGATCACGTTCCAGCAGCACTGGAAAAAACAATAGTTTGTTTGTTCTTTGTTCAAACCAATTCTACTTACTTTTTTTTTGTCGGGTTATGTTTTGGTCCAACTTCATGTCTTATTGACCTTATTATTATTATTACACAGAGAATCTCTCCTCTGAAGTCTGCATCTTCTCCTCCTACTTGGTGCGCTCTTGCTCACAACACAGTCATCAAACCAAGATTTTTCAAAAAAATAAAATAAAAATATGGTTATGCATTAAATAAAAAAGTTATTCCTTCTTCTTATTCTGCCAGTGCTGTTGCTCCCGTTAAGGTTGTAACATTGAACTTGCATTTAAAGTGACGTGATCATCTTGTATGTCATTCATGACATTTTCTTTGATCATATGAAAGGCTGAAACCCCGTATTATTTTCATGTTCAATCTATGGCCTCCTAGCCCATTCACAAGACACACTGAACAGAACAATGATCAATCCAGGTTGCCACTGAGATGTTTTGAGCCCCTCACAGAGGAAGGCTCACAGAATGAAGCAGTGTGATTTGGGTTGCAGTCGTGGAGTCCGAGACCCTGTCAAAGAAAAAAAAGAAGTGACCTGCAAATAGGTTTGGCCAGGAAGATAAAATGTTATGTCTCTCAGAAACATTGGATGTGGTCCTCTGGTGCTAAAGATCATAACTTGACTATAAATCCTTAATAACTATAATAATGTGATGTCAGCTTACCTCAACATTTATGGTTATGTGTCTTCTTCTTCTTCCCTCTCGTCTTATCCCGTTTTTCAGGGGTTGCCACAGCGAGTCAACATTTCCCATCTCTCCCTGTCCTCCGTATCCTCAACTCCAACTCCAACCACCTCCATATCCTCCCTCACCGCATCCATAAATCTCCTCTTTGGCCTTTCTCTTCGTCTCTTACCTGGTAGCTCCATATCTAGCTCCTCAGAACATGTCCAAACCATCTTAATATGGCTTCTCTAGCTTTATCCCCATACCTTCCTGTCTGTGTTGTCCCCCTGATTGCCTCATTCCTGATAATGTCGATCCTTGTCAGCACCAAAGAGAATCTCAGCATCTCTAACTCCTCCACCTCCAGCTCTGCCTCTTGTCTTCTACCTATTCCTAGTGTCTCTAATCCATCCATCATGGCTGGTCTCACTACTGTCCTGTCAACCTTTCCCTTCACCTTAGCTGACTCTCTTCTATCACAGATCACTCCTGAGACCTTTCCCCAGTTGTTCCATCCTTCCTGTACTCTATTCTCCACCTCTCTTCCACAGTTTCCACAACTTCTCTGCCTTCTCCACCTCTGCTCCTTGTAACCTTACCACTCCACTGTTCCCCTTTTCATTCACACACATGTACTCTGTCTCGCTACGACTGACCTCATTCCTCTTCTCTCCAGTCCAAACCTCCACCTCTCTAGGTTCTCTTCTAGCTGTTGCCTGCTCTAACTGCAGATCACAATGTCATCTGCAAACATCGTCCATGGAGACTCCTGTCTGACCTCATCTGTCAATCCGTCCATCACCAGAGCAAACAAAAAGGGGCTCAGGGTAGTTCCTTGATGAAGTCCCACCTCCACCTAAAAAGTCTTCTGTCCTTCCAACAGCACACCTCACCACTGTTGTGCTGTTCTCATACATATCCTGCACCAGTCTAACATACTTCTCAGCCACTCCTGACTTCCTCATACAAAACCACATTTCCTCCCTTGGAACCCGGTCATAGACCTTTTCTAAATCCACAAAAACACAATGAAGCTCCTTCTGACCCTCTTTGTACTTCTCCATCAACAAATATTGCATCTGTGGTACTCTTTCTTGGCATAAACCATACTGTTGTTCCCAAATCTCTACCTCTTTCCTCAACCGAGCCTCAACAACTCTTTCCCAAATCTTCAAGGTATGGCTCATCAACTTTATCCCTCTGTTATTGCTACAACTGTGCACATCACCCGTCTTGTAAACTGGTACAGGGACACTTTTCCTCCACTCGTCAGGCATCTTGTCGGTCTCTAAAAATCTATTGAAGAGTCGAGTGAGAAAACTTACCGCTTCTTCCCCCAAGCACTTCCATACCTCCACTGGTATGTCATCGGGACCGACTGCCTTTCCACTCTTCATCCTTTTCTAACTTCATCCTTTCTAATCTGATCGACCTTCTCCCTGTTGGGAACAGGCTCCTCATTCCTACGCTCCCTATCATTTTCCACATTTAACAACTCCTCAAAGTACTCCCTCCATCTTCCCAGCACACCTTCCTCACTGGTGATGACATTTCCATCTCTGTCCTTAATTAATCTCACCTGCTGCACATTCTTCTCAGATTGGTTTCTCTGCCTTGCCAATCTGTATAACTCTTTTTCTCCTTCCTTCATGTCTAACCTCTTGTACAACTCCTCGTATGCCTTTTGTTTGGCCTTGGCCACTTCCCTCTTCACCTCCCTTGCCCTCTGTATGTACTCCAGTCTATTCTCCTCTGTCCTGTCACTATTCCATCTCTTCTTTGCTAATGTCTTCCTCTGGACACTCTCCTGGACCTCATCATTCCATTTGTGGTTGTGAGTACAGATTTTAATCTGACAAGTGTAGATAAAAATGACTCAAATTTTATTCAGAAGAAAAAAAGAGGGAATGAGAAGGCCTTCAGTGATGTATTATCCAATGCTCCTGATGAAAAAAAAAGAGGAAGGCACACTGCGAAAAATTGCAGATTCGGTCTCAGGAGAGAAATTGACCTATAGACCTACAGAGCAAAGGGGCAGGGTGACAATTCCAGAGTGGATTTTCTAATATAGTATAGGTTAGAAAAGGTAGGTAATGATTGAGGTTTGAGAATAATTGTCTTTAAATAAAATCAGGGAGTGGATCGGGAAGGAGAATAAACATGAAGGTGAGGCATAAGACCGAGTTCAATGAATTACAGAAGGTGGATTGAAAACTGTAATTCTTAATGACTGCAATGAGCTGGTCAAATGAGGGTCGAGGTAAGATTTTAACACTCCATCACGAGGAGTTTTTATACAGCTAAGTAAAGAAAAACAACACAGAATGGACTCAGTGAAACGGCAACAGAGCAGCAGCAACGGCGGCAGAGCCGACAAACTTCACAAAGGTCATCGTCCTGGAGAACCAGCAGTTCTCTACCGTTCAAGAAGCTGTTTTTACTAAACGTGTAAGTATTTCTCTGACATTTGCCAATGAAACGTCGTTCGGTATCGGTATCTCATGTCATCAACGAGAAGAGTCGTTTACATTGTGACGATGCTAAAATGTTTTTCCTCTCATTAAAGAGGTCTTTTTACTCTTTTACTGCAGCTGTTTCTATCTGAGCCCATTTATATTGACTATTGATGTCAGTGCTGAATGAGCCTGCTTTATAATGTTATCAATGTTTTTGGAAAGTTATTCTGTCCAACAATAGACATTTCTTGTTTACCAAATGCTGCACAACGAAACATGGGTCCACAAACTGACATGGGTCCACAAGGCCTTAGTTTTAATTAGGGATAGCAAGGCGTTCTCAAGATCCTAGATTCACTAAAAGTTTTTCGAGCATTTGCCATTGACCCTCCATTCGGGGCCGTCCCACAAGTCACCAACGAAAATAGAAATCTTTACATTAGGGGCTCTTTATTGGTCCCAAGCGTACTTGGGTTTGTAAGGCCCCTGATTCGAATCCTCCTTCCGCCAAGTTAGCTGAGGTGCCCTGAGCATGGTCCCCCACACACTGCTCCCCGGGCGCTGGCCCAGCCAGCAGCCCCCTGCTCACTACGGTGATGGGTTAAATACAGAGTCACAATTTCCCGAAGGATACTCCCTAGGGATTAATGTAGTTCTTATTTATATATTTATTTATTGCACTTTAAGGAGGGCTAATAACTTTTTTCGTCTAAACAAGTTTCTTTCTCTTTGTGTTTCTTTGTGTCTTTTTACTTTCCAATTGTCTTGAAGGCTAAAAGAGCTTAGTTTATAATATTAATGATTTATTTTTGTTTTTTTCCTGAACTATCACTAGAAATTATTTGTTAACTTAAATGCTGCACAAATAAACATAGGACTGTTTCAGACAATATGATAGACTGGCATTTTTCCATAACATATATTGAAGTACTGTTTTATATTAAAAATTCAGGATAAATCGCCTGTATTTATTGGCATAAAAAAATGGGAGTTTTGGGCAATATTGGATATCAGCAAAAGTAATTCCTAGTAATTTCCTAGTTTTTAATCCACCGGCTGACATGAGGTGCTTTCAGCATGGTACTGTCCTAACCCACATACCTTCCAGTGGGCTGACTGCTCACAGTGAGGCTCACTGTATGAAGTGATGCAACTTTGGTCGCAGTCGAGGAGGCTTTTTTCCCCTTTACCTCGTCTATCTGATTGTTCCACCTTAACTCACTTCTAATGGAGCCTGATGATCCCCAGTGAAGATCTCATCAATATCATCTCTGCCACCTCAAACTCACTCATTAGTCTATTAATCAAAAACCACCTTCACAAAACCATACATTATACCGTCTCACTACTGTCTCATAAACCTGAATTCGACCCTGTCTGAACCCTGTTTCCTCACCTCTTTGGTGAACAGTCTATTAAATGTAACCTTGCACTAAAGGGCTGCTGCAATTATTGGATTTTGAAATTGTTTTTCTTTGTTTATTGAAAATAGCCATTTGAAATTCCACTGTTGCACAGAAAAACCTTAAAGAAATCCTCAGAATGCATAGTCTGTGTTTGGCTGGTGTGGGCATGCTGCCAGACACACAAGCTCCTCACAATCTTCACAGAGAGCCCGCAATAAAAAATCTATAAACTCAGTTTTTTTTTATGTTTTAAGGTGAGGTGTCTGGGTTTATACGCTCTATTTGATTGTGTTAGGACGGGACAGGGCCATCTATCCCTCAGACGGTTTATAATATGGTCTTCTCAGCTTTTTTAATCTATAGCCTGTGATCAGCTGAATGATTACTTTTAATATAGTGCTGATAAAAGTCTTGGCATATTGAAGTTGCTGTGTTCGGCAGTCTGAAGTCGTGCATTGCAAATGCATCTTTAGTTTTCTGACTTACATTGTATGGAAAGGAACATATTTGCTCAAATTTGATTGATTGAGCATATCCAATTATCCTATATTTAAGGAAACAAAAATGTATTTATCAATTTTTATCAACTTATCAACTTGAATAATCAGATTTTTCAAGTATAATTGATTATTATGTGTATGTATATATATATATGTATGTATGTATGTAAATATATATATATATGTATATATATATTTTTTTTGGTGGTTTTATTCACAGTGTGACAGGTAACCAACTAGTTTGCTGGACAGGTCATTTTGACCTGACAGTATGTTATTTAAGTCACTATTTTTGTGAACAATATTATCCCACTGTCTCTCACAGTTACAGATTGAAAAGATTGGTCAATGGGCTTTTTGTCCACAGGCCACAAGTTGAGATTTATACTTGGATATGGCTTCGGTTCCTTGGCTTGTTTTCACTGCCATTTGGAGAATAAAAAATCTGAACTTCTGCTGCACTCAGCTTGAGACCACAATCCACAAAATCTGCAAAATTCCATCCAAAGTTATTGGGAAGCTGTTCACTTACATTCTCTACTCTATACATGAAAATGCTTGGCAGGTAGATAGATAGAACAGACAGATAGAACAGACAGACGGACAGACAGACGGACAGACAGACGGACAGACAGACACACAGAGAGTTTTATCGAGTTTTGCAATAGGACTTTATTTACTTGGTAAAATGATGTGATGTGATCAGATGTGATCCAACTTCAGTACAAAACAAACAGCCAAAGCAACTAACTTTAGCGAGTGACACAGATTTGCTCACTTCCATCATGTCTGATAAACAGGTAGTTGCACCGTCAACGGGAGTAAACGCTGCACCCTCCCCAACCTCCGCCTGCGGTTCCTCCGCAGCAGTAGTCATCCGTGCGGCGTTCACACTGTGTCCACCTGAGGCGCCAACAACAGCCACAGTGGGTGTGTCATAAGCAGCTGGTATAGCAACAGCAGCAGGCGTGATAGCATCCGATGTAGCAGTGGCAGCAGGTGTAGCAGCGGCAGCCACAGGCTGCGCATACGTATACGGGTTTAACAAAAGGACTGACAGCAAATGTGCTCCTGGGATCACACTTAGCGTTTATACAACATGTTCTGGTCCTGTTTTTTTATTTATTTTTTCAACCTTATTCCCCAAAAGCCAGAGGCAGAGGAGCCACCTGTACACAAACCTGATGAATCCTTTCACCAAACACATGTACTGTTGAAAATGTACTGACTCAGCAGCCATCAGAATACTGCCATGCCTTGAAAAGACAAGTTAGCTGTACATTTTCTTTGGTCTAATCTCACTTTAACACGTGGTGAACTGAGTTCAACTGCTGTGTAAGAGAAATAGTGCACAACTCCCAACCCCCCCAAAAAGTAGTTATCAAAAAAAAAAAAAAAATAACTCTTATTTGAAAGAGGCAACAGTCATCTAGCTTTTACAGAAGGGTCATAAATATTTGATGAAGTTTCATTTCCATTTGCAGTAATCCTGAAAGGAAAGCATAAAAGGTGCACATCCTGCAGTTGATACAACAGAGCCTTGGAGTGCAAATCTAACATTCTATTTATATGTGTTGCATTTGTTAAATATCTAAAAAAAAAAAAGCCTTAATGTTTTTAAAAAATGGGTTTGCCGGAAAGCCTATGGAAAACCAAGGGTGCTGGAAGTGGGAGATGGAGAGATGCCCACAGTTGCTCTCCAAGAATCAATAAGAATAATGCCATGAATATCTGCCAAAATTATCCAAACATCTCAGGAACTTACAAGTTGTTAGGTCTGTCTGCCCCTGTTCCTGTTGTCTTTACTCTAACTCTAAGGTTTGCTTTCAGTCTGTATTGGACATCAGTCTGTCCGTGGCCATGTTTCTGAGACATCTGTGTTTCTGAGATATCCCTGCTTTTTGAGAAAGACCATGTTTTTTTGGGATGCCCATGTGTTTTGAAGTCCTCCTATTGGAAAGGTTTGCCCCGAGGTGTATACCGAGTACCTGTTAGAACCGAGTTTCTGTTATTATTTTTACCTTGTACATAAAACCTACTACGCAGGAAAGGACTCTTCGGTGCAATGGGGTCCCACACTGTTTGCTCAATGTAACACGAGTGATTCTAAGCTGGTTTGGCTTGAGGAAAACACAAAAAAATATTATCAGATACTTAGTCACAAAGACCAGGATAATCCTCAACCTCTTTGGTGGCACATAGTAGATGAATGGCTACATTTTATTCTAATTAATAACAAAAAACATCATAACAACTGTGTATTTCAAGTATGATACATCTCACGTCACTGTGTATGGAATTTTAATAGCAGTTGCGCATACATTCTGTGAGGCCGTGTATCAGTCCTTTTACCTGGGTTTGAGAAACACTGAACTAGGCACAAAGGAAAATTCAAACTCTGGTAAATGTCCTCTGGATCTAAATGGACTACTACATGTTAGTTAAAATTAAAAAAAAAAAACCTAAGAAAAAAATATAGGGTTATGTTCCTCCCAATCCCAAATGTTCAGTCCCCTGCCTCCCACAGTTTCTGGACAGCAGGTATCTGTAGTATTTACTAGTATTTACTATTTACTAGTTACCCATTAGAAAATCCATACATTTTCAAGGGTCTGGAGCAAAGAGGAAAGGTTTGTCACAACTACAGGTTTCTGCTTTAACTGTTCAATGAGCTCAAGGTTCCCAACGGAAAGAACTGTGAATTCAGCACCTGTCCTTTTTACTAGACCACAACGAAACCCCCAATGGCAAACATCTGTCTCTTATACACATCTCTGACTTTTTTTTTATATATATATATATATATATATATATATATATATATATCCTAATTTCACCACTAAATTGAAACCAGTTCCACTGAAGTGCATCAGTGCTGTTATCGTCACCAGTACTAAATAATATTCCACTCTCTAATATGCCAGTCTTGTTGTGCCATAATCAATACACGGCTTCAATTATTGAGTGGATATTGGTGTGGAGTTTGCATTAGTGCTACAGACTCATGAATAATTAAACATATTCACTCTGACTGGACTGTGTTTGTTTATGAGTGTAAGATAATTACAGTCCCTCACAATAGAAATATTTAATTGCAATGAAGTGATTTATAAACATCTAACTACATGCAGTAATGGACATCGGTTTATTAGGTGTGTATTTGGTCAATAACAGCAATAATTATAATAGAGCAAGTGTCTTGGTGTCACTGGTGCAGAACATCCAGGGTCCAACTCCTGGGCAATATGCAATCCCAATTAGGGTGGTCGGCTCTTCTCAGTGGACTCACCACCTGCAAGGTTCACGAAGGGCTGGTTCGCTGCTCTGGGATTTGGGTGGCGGTCGTGGAGACTGCTACCAGATAGATAAGATAATTTATGTTTTATTATTAGTAGTAGTAGTATTGAGCAATCACTAGTTTTCTGATAATGTAGTGACGTGTTGAGGCATTTTAAAAATATATTTTGTTTGTCTTATTATTATTTCTGTATTTATTTCAACTGACTGTAAATACATATAGGCTGAGTTGGATAATATGCAACATTTTTTTAATACAATGTTATCTTTGTAATTATAAATGAGAGTATGTCATGAAATATTAATTGTCTCCATGCTATTTTTTGATTTCTAATTCCACTTTTTTACTATTTTAGCAGCTGCCTTTTAAATGAAAAATCAGCTCAGCCACAAGGAGCTTTCATATATATTGTTATATTTATTTATCTTATTCAGGCTGAGAGTAAAGACACTTACAGTTGTATCTGATAGGCTGGTTATAGTGTAGTCACCCAACAAAGCAATGGGATTGTTTAAGAAATAGGAGCAAACTCCTTGTTATTGTGACACTGTGAGTCACATCACTGCACACAACAAAATATGACAATTAACCTATCACCAATGTGAATGGTGGGCAGCTTTCAGTGCCCACAGAGCAGTGAGTGGGGAAGGTGCCATGCTCAGAAATGACTTGGCAGCTGGTGGACTCCAATCTGAGACCCTCAGGATCCAAGTCAGATCCCTTTACCACTAGCACCACCCTGCTGCCCCTGGAAAAAAAAATAAGAATAAAGATAGCGCCACACATATGGGGCAAAATAAAACATTTTATTAACTTGTTAAATGTGAATAAATAAAGAAGTTAATTTTTGGGGATTACATATTTATTGTTTTGTGACGTACTTATATGGTGAAAAAAAAAAACAAACTAAATAGATTATTTTTATTTCTTGGTAATTGTGGTCCAGTCCACTTGACATCAGGACTATTTTCAGATTTCTTTCTTACCACAAATTCACAAATCTAAGGTAATAAATAAATTACATAATAAATAATAAATATATGTATAAATATATATATATTAGGGGTGTGCAAATTAATCGTTTTTGATTATTCCTACACGATCCGAGTGTACCTGTCCAAAAAGCCCCGAAAGATCGACAATGCAGTAAAACGGTCCAGTGGTCTGGGGATCGGTTTCCTGCTCTATGGCCCTGCCCACAAGTGACATAATCCATAGACACGTCATTGGCTGCTTCCGGCCACTAGAGTTACGAGTGTGGGAGAACAGTGACGTCGGCTTATTTGATTGGAGTTCAGATCGTGGGTACTACTCAGTTCTACATAGCAACATAGCAGACAACGATGAAATTCACAGTGTTCCCCTTCTAAAATCAAAGATTTGGACATCTTTTGGCTTTTTCAAAAAGGATGGGAAGCTTGATAAAAGCAAGGCAATTTGCCGACTCGGTACCACAATCACATACAGTGGTGGTACGTCTGTGAAGATTCTCATTCATCCAGGTCATGATATCCAAAAAGGGTTCAGTTGTAAGCAACATGTCTTCTTCTTGGAGTTGAAAGTTAGTTTATGGTTGTTGTTGTTGGAGGGAACTCTAGTAGATATACTTCTCTAGACCACTTCCGTCACCACTGGACAAAGGTGTGAAGGGTTGTCTGGTCATCAACTGTCTGCTACATACCATTCTGTTTTGAGATCCCATCCTAGGAAGTTTAACTGCTCATCAATACCAGAGCAGGCTTCTCTAGACCAGTGTGACAACGACTCCCATTCACATCTGGACATGTGACAAGAAAACTGCTCATTAACATCAGGAGCAGTTTCTGTCTTAAAGGTGTGATCAAAACAACTCTTCACACCTTTGTCCAGTGGTGAAGGGAGTGGTCTAGAGTAGAAGAACTACTAGAGTTCCCTCCAACAACAACCAGAAATTGATGAAGTTCCTCAGTTGAGGAATGAAACGTCTTTCAACTCCAAGAAGAAGTTCAGTTGCTTGCAACTGAACCCTTTTTAGATACAGTGGTGGTACAACAAACCTCAGCAATCACCTGGCAAGACGGCATAGTGGGACTGATGTGAGTGAGGATGGCGCTAGCAGTTCAAACACTGCAAGAACGGCCAGTACAAGGAAGAGCGGACGGGATAAAACCAACAAATACAGACATTTTTCCAACCACAATTCAGCAGTAACTTGGTGAAGTCCAAGGCGATTACAGTATCCATCGCTCGTTTTATTGCAAAAGACTTGCGGCCGTATAGTGCGGTTGAAAGTGCAGGGTTTCAGGAAATTATCAAAACTATCGAGCCAAGATATTAGATAACTTCCAGAAAACATTTAGCCTAGAACTTTCCTAAGCAGAGAGAGGGACCTTTACTACAGATACCTGGACTTCTTGTGCAACCAACTCATATGTGACCATTACAGCACATCATATTTCTTTAAACTGGGTTTTAAGAAACCATGTCTTACAAAGCAGAGTCTTTAATGATAGCCACACGGGAAGACATATAGGTGTTTTACTGAAGGAAGCATGTACTGACTGGAACATTTTAAATAAGGACCATGCTCTTGTAACTGACAATGAAAGAAACATGGTTGTAGCTGGACTTGGAGCTGAAATGAACCCTCACCTTACCTGCTGTGCACACCCATTAAATCTAGCTTCACAGAAGTTGTTTTAAGTGGACACTGCTGCAAAATTGCTAGGAAAAATAAGGAGAATAGTTGGCTTTTTCCATCGCAACATAATAAGTGCTGAAATCCTCAGTGAGACAACAACTATCTTTGCCTTAATACAAGCTCATCCAAGATGTGTCCACCAGGTGGAATAGCTCCTTTGACTTGCTGCAGCGGTTCTTGGAGCAACAGTCAGCAGTGTTTACCCCTCTATTGTCCAGGGAGCTCAGGAAGGGAGAGCAGGTGGACACGCTTAATGAGAAGGACATTTGCAATAGTGAAGATATTGTTCAACTGATGACTCCAGTAAAAGTCATTAAGTTAGGCAAAACTTAAAAAAAAAACACTCATAAAGATAAAGCTCTCATCACTGAGATGAAACACACTTTCAATAATAACTTTGAGCAACGATACACAGATCACCATGACCTCCTCTACACAGCGTCAGCTCTTGACCCACGCTTCAAGACATAGCCTTTTCTGAGTGACCATGAAGCAGAGAGGATATTTACCATCCTTTCTGTTGAAGCTGCAGCTATTCACAAGGTAAATGAAGTTTGCAGTGTTACCATTTCTTGTACTCAGTACTTTTAACATTTTTGTAACTGTATAGTTAATTGAAGTGTTTTAATAACACAGGATATATTTGGATTTTTTTAGAAAACGTCACATGCAGGTGATCAGGGACAGCCCGTTCAGGAGGTTGAAGGCCAGACAGATACGTTGACAGATGCTGGGTAAGACAATCAGGGACGCATAGTTTGTTCCCAGATTCAGGACACACAAAAAGGTGTGTTGTTGAGTTGAATAGGGTGTAATCGTGTTTAAATGTATGGATAAAATAAGGGAAATGAAAAGACTTAAAAGGTCTTTGCACACAAGATCAGTAATAGCTATAATTTTCTTTTCAGATGATGACCAGCCTTCCTGTCATCTTCAATGGAAAAGCCCAGTGAGGAAGTCAGGAGGTACAGAGAGCGTAATCCGTAATCGACAAGCATGAATGTACTGAGTTGTGAGAATGTTTTGAGATGGAGAGAAAGTGTTAGTTATTTAATGTTCAGAGCTTTATTACTAAATAATGTATATCTCCAGGTGGACCTATATTGTGAAGGGTCTAGTTTATGCTGTTTAAATGTATTTTCAGTTGGCCTGGTGCAGGCGTGGGCAACCTGTTCCTGACAGAGCCACTGTGTCTGTTGGTTAGGATGAAAACCTGCAGCCACATCAGCTCTTTCTGGAAGGTTGGCCATTCATGGCCTGGTATATTGTTTGTTGGACACAGAATAAACAAATTTGTACTATTTTGAAAGTTTTTTTCAGTAACACGAATCACTTGTGCAGTTGGTGGCCTAATGGTAAAGGAAGCTGACCTGGGTCCGCAAGGCCCCCGATTCGAATCCCCCTACCGCCAAGTTACCACTGAGGTCCACTGAGCATGGCACCGTCCCCACTCACAGCTCCTCGGATGATGGGTTAAATACGGAGGTCGCATTCCATTGAATGCAGTGGTGTGAATCACAATGACAAGAAGTTTGCTTACCTATTAAGTTGTCAATTTTTATTGAATCGAACCGGATCGATGGTTTAATATTTTTTTATGAATCATTCTTAGATCGGATCTTAGCCTGTGAATCAAGATATGAATCGGATTGTTAATCGTCACACCCCTAATATATAAATATATGTATGTATATATATATTTGCCACAAAAATTCAAAACCAATGCCAGCTTGTTGTGTCATGTGTCATGCTGCACAATGCAGCATTATCAGAAATCAGATTTGTTTGCATTGACTAAAACAGATATTGTGAACCCACTCTGTATTCAAAACACAAACTCTTAAATTTGCATGTATGAATAATTAAATGGTTAAGCCAAAACTGGGAGCACAATGGGAAGCAATAAAGTATTTTGTGCTGGTTCCAACAAGCATGAAGCCTTTCAATCTGCATAATATCCCTATCATGATGTGCCACAGGGGCACAGCTTGTCTCTAGCCTTGTGTGACTGTCTTTGCTCCGTATTTAAAATTTTGCACAGTCTGACTTCCTTCTCAGTCAGAGTTCTCTATGTATGTTCATGTCTTACTACCTATTATAACTACATTAATAGGATACAAGGCTGATTGATTTGAACTTTCATAAAATGACAGCAAAAAGACAGGGAAACAAACATTTTGTAACAGTTGAATAGGTTATAAAAACCCTGATGAGGTCTGCATTACTGCCTATCAATTGAAATCGCTCTATAATAAAAATAATGATAATTAAAATAACAATAATAATCCCAGATAGAAGCGGCGGAAATGAGCTTTCTTTGCAGGATGGCAGGGCGCTCCCTTAGAGATAAGGTGAGGAGCTCTCTCACACGGGAGGAGCTCAGAGTAGAGCCATTTCTCCTCCACATCGAAAGGAGTCAGCCGAGGTGGTTTGGGCATCTACATCGGACGTCCCCTGAATGCCTCCCACGGGAGGTGTTTGGGTCATGTCCCACTGGGAGGAGACCCAGAGGAAGACCTAGGACACGCTGGAGCGACTATGTTGTCCGGCTGGCCTGGGAACGCCTTGGGATCCCCCCAGATGAGCTGGAGGAAGTGTCTAGGGAGAGGAAGTGAGGGTGTCCCTCCTCCGAATGTTGCCCCCGCCACCCGGCTCCGGATAAGCCGATGAAGATGGATGGATGGATGGATAATAATATTAATACAATCATCTAGCTTTGTCCCCCTTTGCAGCGGCAGCATTCAGAGCAGGGATACCCAGTCCTCCCTCTACCTCAACACTTCCTCCTCATTTGGTAGGATACTGAGGCATTCCCAGGTCTCCTCCAAGGTGGACAGGAACCTCTCAAGGGAAGTCTCCAGGAAGCATAATGTAACTCCACTCTATCCAGGAGCCGGTTTCGGTCATGACCCAAACCCTGTTCTTTGGAGATTAACTAGCAAATTGAGAGCTCCACACTCAGATGTGAACCATCTGAGTGCATGCTGCAGGTCATCCACAAAAGGCAGAGATGAAATCCAACGTCACCTGAACTAGATTTCTGGAATTCTGTCCATAAAAGTAGAGTGCAGCCATGTCAAAGAACAGACCTGTCAAACCAAATATGAAAAGGGAGCAGTGGTGGCCTAGCGGTTAAGAAAGCTGACTTGGATCCTCAAAGCTTGAGGTTCCAATCCACCAGCTGCCAGGTTGCCAGTGAGGTGCTCTGTGCACAGCACCGTCGTGACCCACATAACCACCAGTGGGCTCACAACCCACAGGAAGGCTGACAGCTGCCAGCCTTGCAACGGACAAGCAGATGGCGATGAATAAATGAATGAATGAAAAATAAAAAAAAGGAGTCAGAACTAATGTCAGAATTCAGTTGCTACGAGGTGATACAAATCAATTTCACTGTAAGTTGAATTTTTTGCATTAGTATCAATGTGACTTATCAAACATCAAAGAGATTCTGACTCACTGAACTGGAAAATGAAGGGCAAAAAAAAAAAAAAAAAACAGCACAGGTAATATAATTATATTTTCCTGCTTTGCTAGTCAACTAGTTACTCATCAAAATCCGTTTTAATGATGTACAACGGATTGATGAAAAGGGACTTTATTAAATGATTTATGATAGATGGCGCAGCGTTGTAGATCGAGGAACCCCCTGTATATCCTTCATAACCGAGGGACTTACATAAAGAAACACATTCCGGTTTCTTATTGTGTTGTATTTTTTGATGGCAGCCTCCAGGATTTAATTGAGTTTCTGTCAGAAATATCAATTGTTCAATTTTGTGTGTGTCAGATGGCTGCGGAGAGGAAGGAGTGAAATGAGATTTTCAGCGCAGCCGTCTATGTTAAGACAGCATGCATTGTAAGTTTATTGTTCTTACTATCATACAGTAAATGCCTGGTTTTCTGTGTTATGGGTTTGTCTATCAGAATAGTATCCAAAGTAAGACATAAGCAGGAACTATAAATGTGATTTGGTCTGTCAGAAGATCTCACATTTCATAATTGCTATATCTTATTTTATGTCTAAAACAAAAATATGTCATTTTTTTATAAAAGGCTAGATTTTCTAATCCATATGAGGACACATGTAGTTTGCCACTGCAAAGCCGAATTCCATCCTGATCCCAAGTCAACCATCAGCTTCATTCTTTGTTTCTTTGCATTCAAGTGAGTGGTGAAGTTTACTAATATGACCAATTTAAATGTTTGCCTTCATCTATCTTAATTGTCTTATATGTTACCGGGTCTCAGGGTCAGCAGTCTCCACGACTGCCATCCAAGTAACACTGCTCTATATTGTGAAGCCTTTCTGTTGGTTGGTGAGTCCAATAAAAGTTTTGTAGACTGTGCTATAATCACAGCACCTCAGTAACAAGGCACCTGGTGGATTCAAACCTGAAGTCTCAAGGACCCAACTCTGCTTCCTAATTATCTAGGACAGCTCACCTTTAAACATTTGAAATATATATAGGTATATAGATTCATCAAAAAAAAAAAAAAAAAGAAAATCCAATCCGAGGAATGGTCATAATGTGTCACACACTGCAAATTACAACTGCAATTATAGCTTCTATATGAATTAAAATAAGAAAATAAATAAATTAAAAATAAAACTTCTTCAATTAGTGGCCCTCACACTTTGCTCATTCACAAACACATGGTTTTATAACAATAATATAAAATGATGTTTAGAGAGCAATCAAATTTCAATTCAATTCATTAATAGTATATTTCTGAACAACTGCAACTCATGAAGGCTGCTCTGCAATGATTGGAATCCATGAAATGAAGTGTATTTCTGTCACTGACAGATACTGTATAGGGACAATTAATATTAAGAATTAGGT
>JAFBJS010006722.1:6577-32234 GCA_016785265.1 Paraplagusia blochii
GATTATCCTCTTAAAATGGTAAAAGCAAGGTTAAGCAAAAAGAAAATTCCATCTAGGGCCCCGTTCTGGTCTTTCTTCTATTCTAACTTGTTGTGTTCTTGTCTTCAGTCAATGGAGTCAACGGTGTGAACTCCCATGGAACAGAATCACCAAAAGCCAGAAAAGAGAAGTCGTCATAAACACATTCCCTCCTCACAAAACTGCCGGTCCTGTGTCGATGACGTCTGTGCGCAACTGATGGATTCTCCACCAGCTCCTCCGCCTGCCATCATTATAATTTCTTCTCCCTCCCTACGTCCCTCCCTCACGGGGACGTCCTCCCCACTGGACTTTCAAGGGCACGGAACACATTTAGCTCTGCTTGCGCCAGTCATCCAGCACGCTTTAGTCTGACAAACCTTCGCTCCTCTGTGCCATTTATAATTCAGAGAAATTGCAAAAAAGAAAAAAAGTGAGCGTTATTTAAAAAGTGCCTATTGATACAGATTGTTATGTATAAGTTGTGTTAATTTTAAGATTTCAAGAACGATGACATCAGTGTTTCTGCCAGATTATGCTTTACCAAGATACTGTGTATATTCCAGCTCATCTTGTGTTTTAATTATTTTCTTGGATTTAAAGCTATATCTCACCTGGCTTTTCCTTTTCTATCTAATGCAGGCATGGGCAAACTATGGCTCAGGGGCCAAATGCTGCCCATTCAGCTATGTAATTCGGCCCACCCAACCTGTCAAAATTCTATAATTGGTTTGTAATGTGATTAAATTCTACCCTTTTCCCTGGAATACCCATGTTTTCTAAAAATGGTATTGAAAAGGGTAAAGGTGTTGTAGCTTTTTTTCACATGAATGCACAAATTTTACATGTAATTTATCTTGGTTCACTTGAATGCTGCATCTGTCTTTTCTTGACCCAGCGCCTGTGCTCAATTTTCAGACCAATTTGGCCCTTAAGTCAAAAAGTTTGCACATGCTTGCTCTTAATGTATTCTATTTTCTTTTTTTTTTTTCTTTTTTTTTTTATCGTGCCTCATTTTTCAACGCCAGGCGTCTGTCAGACCACCTCGCCCTAACCCTCTCACTGTAAGATCTGGTGGGAGTTCAGCCCATGGTGACTGGTTTAAAACCCTGGAGTGGGACATTAGCAGTGAAGGAAGGTCACTCACAACATATTCCAAACACCAAGTGAAAGTTTAAGGAGAAGTAACTGGACTTTCAAAGAGTAGTGTAATCCAGGAAGCAAGGTTCAGGCCTTTGTTTTCAACCTAGGACTGAATCAGACATCACTGCCGCTTTGGTTGGACCATGTGTATTAAAGTGAAATGTCTCTGTTGTGTCTGTGCGACCTTGTTTATTACAACTTACCTTAAAATGTCCAGAGGAGTGATTTGTAGTGACAGCATCAGCCTGGGATGCATGGCTCTCTCACCCTCTCTGGACTCTGCCAAATGAGCCTGATTGACTGTTGACAAATGCCTTTGTGCTCACATGCCATGAAACAAATTTACAAAGCAGTTGTAAGAATCAATCAGCCGTCTGGTTCTGAAGCGAAAACCAATTTGCTAAATTTATGTGCAGAGCAGTGAGTCATTTTTGCCTGTGGCAGTACATCAGAGGTTGTTGTTGTTGGGGGTTTTTTGGGAGCGTGTCCTGAGGGCTTATCCATACTGTAACAGAATAAAATGTTCTATTGGGAAAGAAAAAGGCTTATCTCAATTATTGGATGTTTGTCTTGCTGTCTGTACTTGACAAATCTCAGGGTCACTCCTTTGCGTCATGGCTAGGACAGTGGACGGTTTGGATTGTTGCATGTTCTGGGTGTCAAATTCTGGTTGTCTCTGAATTTAGAAATGTGCATGTGATTTCTGAATGGGTTTTGTGATTTGTGTTTCAATCATAGCATTAGCAAAAGTCACATATAGCTTTTATAGGCTTTAAGACAAGCACCTTTAACTACAAAAGCTAAAAGACAAATAAAGCTTAAAATAATTAGCTATGGGATACTTTAAAGACTACTAAAAATTGAAGACAAGATTTGTTTAAATAAATGAAATGTGTATGTTTTACAGCACAAAAACGTTCCGGTTGTGACTTGAAAGCTAGATGCTAGTCCTACCGATGATAATTTCGTAAATGTTTAATTGCTGGATTATTTAGGGAATATAAAAGGAAAGAAAATAACTAGACAACAGACAGATTATTGGGTCAAAGTTTCTTTGATGACTAGGATATAGCGGCTGCAGTTTATCGCCACCGTGGTGTAATTCCAACTCATGTCCACTTGGAGTCGGGAGCTGTCCATTTTTAAAGCTCGTCTGTCCCTTTCACTGTGGATCAGCTGGTGTTTCATCAGCATTTGGAGCAAAGGTACTAGTTAGGAACTGAGTTCCTGTATTTAAATTTATAACATGCTAAAGAATTTATTCCTCAATTGAATACAAAAATATGATTGGATAATTTGGCGTAAATATACATCCGCCTTAAGCCTTAGTTTTCACTACATGTATGGTGTATTGCGTTAAAATTAATGAGTCTGCATTTGATTTAATAGAGGTTATTAAAGGGACAGTGCGCTGCAGTCACAATGCCAGCTTTTTATCCTCTTTCCAGTTCCTACAGCAGCTTTTTATTTTATAGGGAGACATAAATCTTTATTACCTTGAATACACCTGCCATACGCACACTAAACGACGGAAACTGTACGTTTAAGAGTGACAGGTTAGAGGAATTTTTGATTACTGTTTTTATTAGTAGTAGTTGAAGTAAAAAAACCGAAACTGAAAATTTTGCTTTTTCAAAATATAACAACCTCTGATATGCTGATATTTTAAGTCAAAATAATAATATTGACGTACAGTAAAATACAAAAGGGTCCGGGTATTAAACATTGTATTTTGATCTCCAGGAGTCATATAACATTGAATAATAATAAAAAAAGATTTAATTAGATATTCTGATATTTTAAGTAGAAAAAAAATAATGTTGGACATCACATTACATTAAAGTACAAAATGGTTCGGGTCTATTGTATTTGGACCTCCAGGTGTCATATAACGTTAAATAAAAAAAAATAAAACGAGCCTAAGATTTCGGTAAAGCAACTTGATCGATAAACATCAATTGATGACAGGGAATACATTCCGACCTAAAGAATGCTCCATATATTGTTTCGCTGTTATATTACTCGGAGAACAAAAGTTCCCCTTCGCTTTTTGCACGACTTACTTTTATCTGAAACGTTCTGAAAAAAGGTTGTTTTTTTTGAAAAGTCCAGTTTTTTGTGGGGCCACCGTTTTGTTTCCGCACCAGTGACGCTGGTGACTCACTGTTGTGTGTTTTGTTTTCTTGTTTCCTTTCTACGAGCAGCTGTTAATGTCGGCGCTGCACAGTCACTGTGTGAGTGGTCTCCTCTCCTAACAGGTATAGTGAAACAGCACGCAACACACGCAGGGTACGTTTGCTCGCCAACCCTGGCGGTAAGTGAGGGAGGGAGTGAGCTGATAGAGCAGGATTCCCGTGATGTGCTGTGTTCAGTTCTAGTGTGGGGGAGGAAACACGAACCGCACTAACAGCAGCAGCAGCAGCAGCGGATAAACAGTCAGTATTGGTTTGCAGAGCAGGAGGAGGAGGAACATGGCGGCCCAGTTAGCCAGCACTAATGTTGTTTCACTGCCGCGAAGGTCAGAGCCGCTGCTGAGTAAGAGGATTTAACAGCGAGGGACACGGCATAAAGTATTCACTCGTGAGTAGCCACTCGTTTTTAGCCTTGTGGACATGGACACCGGTGTGTTTTGGAGGGTTAGGGTTCAAATCCGCCGGAGAGCTGTTCAATCTCGGTCGTGTGTCTGTGTCTGAAGCGTTAGCTTCGTGGCTAATCTCGCTGCTTGTGTCAGTGGTGATTCTTCTGCACACAGCGGTTACTGCAGTTCTTCTCCCGCAGGCTTTCGATCAGTAGCGGGCGTCGCTTCTGGTACGTCCAAAGCAAAGTGAGACAAAGCGTGCACGGCACTTTTACGTGTCATTGTGTTTTTTGTGCTGAGTGTGCGGGAGGTTGGACACACAACACCGGGCGAAGTTCGCCACTGGAGTTAGCATGTTAGCGGTGTGGCCGAGAGCCCTGCGCCTGCTGTTTCTGAGAAAATATAGAGTCAGGAATCGGGACACTTTACGACATGTGTTTGCGCGGGATTGTGAGAGTTCGGGTAAGTTGTTAAAATGTGCATTTACCAACGGCGATAGAGGAGCGCTCCTGTGTCTCCTTTATTTTTCTGCTGAACTAATGTGTTTCTCTGCTGTTTGGCTCAGCTGGTGCTCGGGTCTGATAACAGACTAGTTAGCAGCCAAGCCTCGGTGTCAGCGATTTATGTGCTGAAGTTTCTTACATTTAGGAAAAGTATTCTGAAAGAAGCTCATGAAAGGTTTTTAATCCATGAACACTTTACTGTAACGATACTGAAATAAGCTGTTTGATATACTGTATGTCAACAGTAGATAGAGTATGCATAAATATCCCAAATGTAAAAAAAAAACACACACAACACTGACGCAACACACGTCACAGTAGGAGTCCTCCAACTCCATGAAAGTCAGATCTACACAGTTACAACAAAACTGCTCTCAAATCAACTTGAGATGGACAATATATTACTCAGTTGTCATGTACCTTATTTTAAAGTGTGCAAGGCATAGATATACTGCATTGATCCAGGGCTGGGGATTTACAGAGACATATGACATACATGTGTGGTTTTCTTATATAATCTTCGTGGACTATTATTTTTTTTCCCCATGGTTGGGGTCTTCATCTGAAACAATGTTGATATCTGCATGTATTCTCTCAGTCTCCATGTTCTGCATGTGGTTTACATGTCTAGATATTTACCAACAGGTATGTAATGTTCAAAACTAGCACTTGTTGTTGTGATAATAGATTTTCAGTGTCGGCTATTTATGTGCTGAAGTCTCCTAAATTTAGGAAAAGTATTCTGAAAGTTGCTTTTGAAAGGATTTTAGTCCACAAACTCATTACTGCAATGATACTTAAAAAAGCATTTGAGTTTGGTATATGTCAACACAGTACTTTGGCGCCTCATTTAAGGTTGAGTTTGCATAAATGCCCCAATGTAAAAAAAAAACACTGACACAACATGCATCACAGTAGGAGTCCTCCAACTCTGAGTCAAGTCTGCTACTGAGCAGGTACACAGTAACAACAAAACTGCTCTCAAATTACTTGGGATAACCAATAAATTGTTAGTTGTCATGTTTTGAAAATGTGCAAGGCACAGATGAACGTCATTGATCCCAGGCTGGAGATTTACAGAAACATATGACATATTAAGGTTGGGGGTCCTCACCTTATATCTTGATATCTGCACGTATTTTCTCAGCCTTCATGTGTTCTGCATGTGGTTAAGATGTCTAGATATTTAGGAACTAATATGTTATGTGCCAAACTAACAATTGTTATAGTTGCATTGTCATCACAGTTTACAGTTGCAGAACATTTGATTCAAGTCAGAGAATAAAAAAGAAATGACGGCATTAAAGAAATCTATAAGCTGTTATGCTTGCAAAGCCTGCAATATGATTTTGAAAGTAGTTGACCGTCTCTACAACCGTCTCTAAAGCTATCGCGTTACATTATGTGTAAAAAAAAAAAAAAAAGTTAAAACTAAATAATGGGTAAAATCTACCTTTGTATGTGTGAGAACACATTCAAACAGTGGTATCTGTAGTTCCATCTACATAGAAGGCAGTGTTAGCTGTGATTTTTAGGGGAAAATAACTAGGGAAAAAATCCTACCTACTCCTTCTTTAAGGACATAGAGTTCTGTGTGAACATTGCATGCTCTAATGCAGTATGTAGGAATGCAGCTCCAACGGGGGTGGGGGTGTCGACTCGCTCCTGTGTTGCTTTTTGTGCTGCCTTTCAGAGTGCGCTGCTCTGCTTCTATAAAGCCTCTCTCTTGCTTGACTGATTCAGGACTATACAGGCAGACAGCTTGCGCCATTTCAAGCGATTGTCAGCGCGGCTCGCAGTCATGCTTGAGAAACGCATCCCGTGGAACCAGTTGAGCAGTCTCTCCCTGTTGCGTCACTCGGCCCACCTGATGGTGCATAACATTTGAGCCTTGTCAATTGATATTAAACGTAACATGCCATACATTTGGCTGTGACCACAGTACCTTTAAGTACAATGAGATGTGTCAGATTAACCTGCACATCCAACTCCACAGAAATATAACTAAATAAAGCCTGCTGCCCTGTGCCTTATACTTTCAATTAACCCTACACCGTGCGGAAAACTATTGACATGAAGATAGTAAGAATTCCAACTAGGTATGTATGTGTTATCTATAGACCAGCCTTATTATCTCACGGAGTTGTTGTATGTTGAGTGAAATATTTTGTTTGTTTGTTGTTGACACTTTGTTCCTGAATGACAAGACATGAAGTTCTTCTTAAACGTCTTGACCATGTGTCTGTTTAATCTTAAAAAAGCACTTGATCGCCATATTAAGCATACAAATATGCTCTGCCTTACTAACAAAATACTGTGTATCAAACTTTAGTAATATGTTGTGGTTTCCTTCCTAAGACACTCCTCTTAGGCTACTCAGAAACATTATCTCACTTAATTGCTTGTTTTTTTTCCAACTGTTAGCTCAAAACATGCATTCACATTAACTCTTGTGTACTCAAGGAATGCATTGTTGTTGTTATACACAGTTACTTATGAATAGGAAATAAAATCTGGATACTCGTTTTTGTAGGGATTACCACTTTCTCTCTATTTGACTTTCCTTGATCCTTGTAATTTTGTAAACAGAATACCACTGTGGTCAAAGTGGTCTTTGTTGCTGCCCGTTTCATATCTATTCCCCTCATATGCTTTTTTTTTCTTATTTTTCTTGAAACAAAGTAGTTTGCTCCAGTGCATTTAAAGACAAACGCATCGTCTTGTAATCACTGACTTTTGCCCTGTGATAGCTGCCTCTGTTGCGTCACATGAGTGATACTGTAATCATTTGGACCTTGTTCTGCCGCATGCACTGCCAACACTTTGGTGGCTTTCTGTCACCATAAGAGTACTGTTAAAATGAGAGCGCTACTGTCCCGGTAAATGCCGTGTGAATTTTGTTTTGGCTTTGTATTGATTAAAGGGACTCACCAAAGACAACTATTAACATTTGGGAAAAACTAGTTTAAGCATATTTTAATTTTTTATAGCAACTTGGAAAACTCAGGCCTGATATGTATCCTTGTTTTTAATCCAACTAGGTTCTGAATTATTGGTTGGTCTAATTGCTATTTTTGATCATTAATCAATTACCTAATGTCAACTGCAGATTTATCCTGAGGAAGGATGAACTGCTCATGTTCCCACGCACAGTGCTCCTCCAACAGTGATGTGTTGACTCATTTGATCTAGGATGGAGAATGACGTCTCTGTTTGAAAGTTCTTGGCATGACCACCTCTTCAATCCACCGTTACGTTGCCATCAGCCTCACACAGGCTCTTTAATACCTTGCTCTTAGGCTGCTTTGTATATATGAGCAAGTCAAAGGGCAATGTCTAGTCCGTCCTAGTTGGTATAAAATGACTGCTTTAGTTCTAGTGTTCTTCTTTAGGAGATTATTCTTTGCTTTATATCAGGGGTGCCCAATAGGTAGATGGGCTACCAGTAGATCTCTAAAGGAGTGTTGGTAGAACCTGAGCGATAATATAAAACAATAATAATAATACAAACTAGAGATGTAATTCTAAGTGACAATTATATAGGTTGGGTCAGACACCATAACGTAGATCTTATCTGTTAATGTAGAGAGTAAGATATCCAGTTTATATTGGTAGATATATTTAGAGTTATCAATCTAGGTTGATTACTTCAGCCTGGTCATTTGAAAAGTAGCTCACAAGACCAAAAAAGTGTGGGCAGCCCTGCTTTAGATGAAGTCTTCATTTTTTGACTGCTAAAAGACTATGTGTTAATCTCTGGGTTTAGAATTTTTTAAACTGCAATCCATAGTAGATATGTGAAAAAAATCCACTCAAGAAATGAGGAATTAGAGAGAAAACAACAAGTTTTTATTGTATTGCCATGTGACTCTCTTCGTCATACACCATGTTAAATATCAACAGTGCATTCGTGACACAGTACTCTCCCCTCCTCCTGATATCTGTTTGGCTTGTCTCACTGGGCATCTCACCCTGCTGTTTCTGCATTTCTGTTGTCTTGGAAACAGCAGTGTGACAGATCCTGGGTAGGCGTGAGGGATGAGTTGTGGGGTAATGGCCAGGTTGTTACAGCAGAGGGAGAAGGAAGGAGAAGGAGGGGGTGAGGAGAAGGGGAAAACAGCGGAGAGGAGAGGACTGAATCAAGGCAAGGATGGTTGATGGAAAGCTGAGAGGGCTTTGACGTAGAAGAGGAGGAGCAGAAAGTATTTACTCTCTCTCGCTTGGAGGCATGTTGTCATTGTCTTGTTTAGCTGACCTCAAATCTGCTGTCCCATCTATCAGTGTACAGAGTGTATCCTGTAGTTTACATGCAGTCTTTTTGGTTTAACTAAGTCTGTGACCAAATGTGGGATTGTATGATAGTGATGGAAGGGGAATCTGGCACTTTACAGTGTGTAGTGCGCTTAATTTAGGACAGAGTCTAAAGTCTGTGTACTGAGCTATTCTGTTTGTCTGCTTTAGTGAGCCCAGTATTGACTACAAGCAAAATCTTTTTTTTCCCAAAAATTATGGCTCCTGTTTTACAAAATCTTTCCTAATGCTGCGCAGCATTAACATCTTCTCTATTAAACATACCTGTGTTGATTGCTCCCACCTTTCAGTCTTATTGTACTCCAACCTGTCATGTGTCCACTGTAAAATTTGAATTCAAGAAGTGTGACTTCAGCCTGCGGCACGGCTCACAACAAAGGTCTCGGCAGTCAAAAATGACTGTCCTCAGCTTCTGCCTCTACATCTCTGTCTGAATGATCAAGGTCAAGAGAGCTGTTGAACAACGTTTGTTCAATTCCCTCAGTCTACCCACTGCCATTTTTGCAAATCTGTTTCTGTTGATAGTTGAAACCTGTTAATTGTATAGCAAAATATTGCTTCTTTTAGCTACAATATCTTGATATCGTTAAAATATGCTAATAAAACATCTACTTACATCAATACTAGTTAGGGGGTTGGTTAGAGTGTTTTCAGTGGAAGAATAGGGAAAAAAATGCACTTTGTTAATTGCTTTTTCTGTCCAGTAATGTCCAGAAATTATGATGGCTTTTGGTTGCTAAATGTTCAAGTCAGAGATCTCATTTATTTTTTTATATTTAGCAGTATTACTGATATATTTGGCATTGCGTCTTAATATTCAGTTTAATGCACACTGGTATTGCCTTTTAAACTCAGGATATAGAGCAGCTGCATTTCTAGACAGCACTGTCTGTAAGAGAACATGGAAACGAGTCGTAGAAATGGAGAACTTGCGATCTCTTTGGACGAGTTTGTGTAAAACTGTGCATTGTTCCATTTACTTGGTCCTGTTTGTGTTTTTGATCAACCTTGAGCTTTATTTTATTTTACCATTTTGGGACCACTGATAAAATAATCAGTGGAGTACAGCTGACGAAAGGAACATTTAGGAACGTTACAGAGCAAGTGTATGTGTCCTTTAGTGTTAAAATGATATTGTTTTTGTACCCTAACTGCCTTGGGTGGTGCTGTAGGTTGTAATAGGATTTATTTAGGGTTGTATTTGTATGTGTTTTTTTTAACATTTGTATGTGATTTCATAACATCACATCACAATTTTCCCTGCATTACCTTCCAACCCATGGAGAGTTCTCCGGGGCTCCACAGATCTGGAGGCTTGCAGGTGATCCAAAGATTTCAACACTCCGCACTCCTCTACTTATGTAGGTCAGCCACAGCAAAGTGCATATTGATCTTCCAGGCTAAATGATATTGTGTTGTCAACTGCTCATTGCTAAGAAGGTGCCCTTAGACAGTTTGGCATTAACTGAGGAGAAGGCAGATGTCACATAATCATGAGACAAAGCTTCTGCAGCTGTTTTTTTTATATATACCTTGCTTGTTTGTGAAATACGGTAACTATCTTTATGCTAATGTCTTCAAACATACACAGCATTTTTGTCAAGAGCTCTGTTTCCCTTTTGCTCTTTTCACAGTCATCGGGGGTGTAATAAAACAGGGCATGCTGCACAATGATGCATTTCAAAATGGCACTTAATTTAATTGTAGGGAAAAGGTTGATCTTTAAGATACCAGAGGGTGTTGCTTAAATTTATGCATGACAGGAAGCATTTCTAGGTAGAGGTTAGGGAGAGTGTCTCAATTTGTGAGAGTGGGTGAATTGACTCCTTTTCCCTCTGCCACAATGTGTCTGTGGCAGCGGGTGCTGTAGAGGGAGTGCTAGCATGTGGTTGGCACCACTCCTACTGCCCAGGGTGGAAGCCTTGGCAGGGAGTGGAGGGGGCTGGGGGTAGGTGGGGAGAGAGAACTGGGATTGAGCAAAGCTGCCTGCTGGAGTTGAGTGGGTGGTCCAAAAATATGCTGAGTTTTAGTACTAAAAAAGTGTAGTATACAATCTATTGCCAGGTAAGGTAAACAGCACATGGTCATCAACACGAGCTGGACTCCAATAGTAAGGAATGAAGATGTAGAGCAGCCAAATTTCTCACTGGCTTGTCAGAATGCCAGAGGAATGTAGGGATACTGTTTCACTGTAACAGTTTCTGTTTTGAGGGTGAATGTCTGTCTTCCATGACTCCCTGCTAACTCTTCTTTTGGCCATCTTGTGTTCCCCGCCGACTCAGCAGTGTTCCCTCTATGGCCTGTCACATGCTTTTACTTGCTTTACCTGTAATCCTGTTAGTGTGGTGGGAAATCTCTTGAAGTGACTGACTGACTGACGTCCCTGTCCTATTATCATTACAGCATAATACTTGTTGGTATTAAGACCAACCTGGCCCATCCGCTGCAATACTTGTTATTTCTATATTAATCACACAGATCATTAAATGTAGCTCAGGTTCACGTGCCTCATTTCGCACCCCATTAAGTTCAATTAACTGTCACCATTAAGAGTACATTCTGAATGTGAATGAGCACGTTCTTTTGTTACCTGCTACAGCAATATCACGCTGGTCATTTTTAATCAGTAACAATAATGTTGGCTATGTAATAAAAACTAATGCGTTCATTTTTATTATGTCTCTGTTTTAAAGAGATAGGATAGAGTAGAATGTTGTGGTTGCTTTATTAGTGCTGTTCACTTAAACATAAAAATGCCTTGACATCTGCAGAAGAGAAATCCCTATTTTTACCAAGCTTCTCTCTAAGTGGACATGGATCCTTATTTCTTATTTAGTTCTGAGCTAAAAATAATTGCGTGTATTTTGTATTTGTGCCCAAACCAAAGGTCCCTGGACCACAGCAAGCCAGTGCTTGCTTGTTGGTAAACTTTGCTTTCTGTAAAGCTAAGAAAAACATTGTATGCTTTAAAAACAATAATGCAAAACTGCCAAGGATTTGCTGGTAATTGTAACATTAATTTGGGATGTGGTGTAATAATTTTGACAGATATTACATACAGGCTCTGGTAATGTCTCGGTAACTTTGTAGAATTTGCTACGACTGAGCAGGTGTTGTGAGATAAAATGTTTAAGGTTGGTTGACAACAAACTGTGGCCACTGTCTATTTCTGGAGACAATTCAATATTTGTTTTAAATCTGCCTGCATGTTACATATACTTCTATGTACATCTCCACTCCACTCCACAGAGTTTGGTTTGGCACCTGATAACGTGGAAGTCAAAACTAAACCGCTTCCCAACTGTTTTGGCAGTGAAGTTAAAAACAAAGAGGCTTATTGGACACAGAAGGACATTATGAAGGCGGGTCATGATGTTACACAGATAGGTCTGCTACAGGAGCTGACTGAAAAAGAAACTGTTATTTGAAAAAGCTACACAGACCTGAAATCCCAAGGAACCGATTGATTAACAAATGTTTTACCTGATTAAGACTAAGATTTAGCATCATAAATAACAATAATATAAACTACATAAACCAAAGGGTACCCCAAGGACTTAAACACGGTACATTTTAATTGTACAAATAAAGATTATTCTTGTATTGAATATTAGATTGGTGGACTAAATAGGGTTGATTTTACTCCACATACATATACCCTATATGTATATATACAGAAATTTCATACTATTCTCTCAACTCCACCCATACATAATGTCAGCTGCCATAACCCTTAAAACAGAATTGTCCATATAGTGGTGGTGGCAGTTTCGGAATAAAAATGTAGTAAAATGGAGAGCCTCAAGTCCTTAAGATTTGATTATATTTTTCCATTTGGTTATTGATCATGGGCTGTGGATCAATTTAATATAAACATGTGTTGACAAAGTGAATGCTTCATTCGATTTGCTGCTTTACCAAAGAAAAGTTAAATACTTGTAGGGTCTACCTGACCTGGCTCTTTCAGAATGTTCCAGCAAGAACTGTCTACATGGAAAGAGGGACGGGGAGGGAAAAAAGAGAGAGTGCTCTGCTTTTTCTTAGCTCTGTCTGGACCAATTAGATGTTCTGCTGTCAGAGCAGCAGTTGTTTTAATCAGGTATTGCTGGGATTTAAAGTCATCCCTCTGTACCCGTTTCACAGAATATGGCTATACTGCTCACTCTCTGGACGAGTGGAGCAGAAATAAAAAATACAGAGAAGATTTTGTAATCAACGTAGTTTATATCTCAATCAATCTGTCAGTCTCCCAGATTTTTTTACTTTAGTATGTATGCGTGTGTGTGTGATTGTGCTTTCTGCATTAGCCAGAGTATTGGCCTCTGACATTATCTCAGTGCTGGGCTGATAAAGTGACATGTATGTGTCAGCTGATCTCCTCTTCCCCTCCCCCTCCCTGTTAACATGACACCTCCTTTTCCTGAGCCTGCTTCCACTGTATAGCCTCAGGCCTCCATGGGAACTAATTCCTTACCGAGTGTGACAGGCAATGAAAGATTATGGACACACAACACAGCCACAACAGATATGCAGTTGACACGAAGACGAGTCACAAGATAAACTCCAGATCATCTCAAAAAGCCATGATACAATCAGCAGTGCCTCTGAATTGTTCTTCCTGCCCACAGAGTTTCTCTTTCCACCATGCACGCTTTGCGTTTACATGGTTGCCTTTGTGACACACTTCTTACACACACCGACATTTTCCCTTGCTTTCTCTTGTCCGAATAACTTACCTTTTACAAAGCTCAGAGCCTTTCACCCTCATTATGTTCCTGACACATTTGTGTTTACTGTCCCCAATGTCACAGCTGAAAAAGTTAGCTGTTGCTACTGGTGCAACAGATGTAGAGGCACCTGGCACGGCATAGCATCTGCACCAGAGAGGGCCATTGAAACCCTCTGGCATGGTTTCAAAGTGTAATAATACATAATGGTGTTTTATGGGAGGAGCGCTGTTTATGCTGTTTTTACCAAAACATAAACTGTAGCTGTTCTTCCCTGTATCCTGAATGAAGCAGGAAGTGCTGTTTCCGCCGACTGTTTTTCTTAACATTTTTGTTCCAATTTTCATTTCTTTGCTGTTAGTGTTTTGACCATTGCTACACCAGTCTTTCACTTATCTAATTTAAAAGTTAATTAAAGATTTTTAGAACATAAAACAACTTCCATTTTGTTTAGTACTAGTTTCATCTACAATAACAATGTTTAAGTAGCTTACTAATTCCATTAAAATTTTTCTCTATATAATAAACAGACATTTGTCTATTGTTTTTCAGGGGCTGAAAAGAACAATTTAAAAAGTATGTTGCTGTTCAAAAGATTTTTCACACTCTACTCCAGGCATGGGCAGACTAATGCCCCGGAGGCCGGATGCGGCCCATTGAGCTTCTTAATGCGGCCCGTCAACCTTGTCTAAATTAAATAATGTATTCATATTACCACTGTACTTCTGCCTTTTCCCTGCTCTGACTCGTTTCCCCAGTAGATGCCGTCATAAAGGCAATTAGAAATGTAGCATTTAAGGTTTTATCCATGGCATTGCATGCCACTTATCAAACTTGTGCTCTCTTTCTGCTCTTGACTAGGCCCTAGTGTCCAATTTTAGGACCAATTGTAGCCTGCAAGTCAAAAAGTTTGCTCAAGCCTGCTCTACTCACTTAATTGTTTATTGTTAAGTATTGAAAACATGCTATATATCTCTGCTATGCTTTTATATAGCCATGCCCCTCAACATAAAAATGTCAGAAAAGGGCCAGGGGGCCAATGTGGTGGTAGTGCTTTATGTTTGAATCAAATGGAGACACTTCTATATATTTTTTGGGAGGAGAGGGGGTAACATTGCATCGTCAACATAGATCTGTAAATGTGCGTTTGTGTCAACCGTGCACTTGCATTTTTTATATACATAATAATAGCAAACAACCTTCTCCTTCCACCACTTGCAAGCCCATGTTTTCAACAAGGGGGAAAGGAAATCTATTGATTATTGGTTAAGATGGTATTTTCTCTTGGACACAGTTTTACAAGAGCCAACAGGCCAGGTGTTTTCATTATGGTGGACATTGGTCCAGATTCTTATTGGATTAAAGGTCATCAGTGGGTACTTTAGGAGGCACACTCTTGGGGCTCCATTGGCAGTTAGCCCTGCCATGACCTGGACATTTTGGTCAATTTCTAGCACATTTAGTCATTGGCCTCTCTGAACCTGATTAGCTGGCTCATTAGCATTGTTAACCCAGCCCTGAGTGACAAATCCATTTACTCAGCTGGGAGCATGCTGCCAGTTCTGAGAGATATTATGCAACACAAATAACCCTGAGCTTCAAGATTCTTACTCAGTGGTTGTCAATAAAGGCGTTACTTGTAGTTGTACTTGTAGTACATAGTCTTGGCCGTTTTTAAATTATTTTCTCTTCACATCATGTTCATATACTATTTATAAAGGTTGGTGTTATCATGTCAACAGAAATGCATACTCACTTACAAATTAGAAAGCTATAGAAAGTACTGCAAACTCATTTTCTGGAAAGACAATTAGAGCTCTGGAAGGCACATTTATTTTGTCGCTTCTATTTGGTGCAGTCATGAACAGATCCAAAAAGTGAGCAGCCACATTCCACATTGGTTGGCACAGGATTATTTATAATCTGGCAGTAACACCACAGCCTGCTATATACCACTTTTCAGAGTCTCGTTATATTTGTTAGGTAAACTGAAATCTTCACTTCTTTGATACCATTAAACTGATAAAGTATCTCAATTGTTTTTTTTTTCCTGATTTAAAGGCAACAGGTTAATCTAAGGTTGACCAGCTTTTCTGCTAATCTTTGCAGGCTCACATTTTATCTCTCAAGAGGGTGTTGGGTAAACTCAAACAGGGCTTTAACCCCTTAGTTTCAAACTTGTATCCTTTCTTGCTGTATATTGACAAAAAGCATTGAAGTATAAGGTTCCAAACAAAATTATGTTTTGAATTCTACTAACAAAATAAAAGCAGACTCAAACATCGGTGAGTCTACATTTAACACTGCAGCATGTTGACTCTCTTTGTTTTCTTTTCATTTCCTCTAGCCTCAGAAGCGCTTGAAGGGCTTTTTTTGTAGATTCACCTGTTTACCCTAAGTTGTACACGCAATTGATTTAGATGTATTTGTTAAATATGCATAGTCCTGTGCAAATGTCTGTATTGTCTTGTAAATATAAGAGTATTTAAGGGTTTTTTTTAGGGGGCGGGGGGAGGTCAGGGGGGTCATTTTTTAGTGCTGCATCAACACTGCTCCCAGACAAACTGTCAGGTTCGGTTTCTTTTAATTAACTGGCTTCACCATGTGTTTTTGCATTTTTTTAAAAGTTGAGTATTTTGTTTTCCTTCACAAAGACCTTGTTCCTCATCGTGTAAATGCGCAGCACTTTTGTTTATATGCATCAGTGGCCTGTGTTCCTTAAGAAGGAACTGTCGTGTTTAGTCGTGCCACAGTATCTTTCAATCCATTCTTCATATTTTTCATTGGTTTGAACAAAACATTTTTGTTCATGATTACATATCTGTGCTGTGGTGTCAGTTTTTAACCAACCCACTTACATCCCTGTGATGACCCCCAGCCCCCACTTGTTAAGTGGGGCTTGAACTTTTAACCTGTTGATCTTTGGCCTCCCATTAAATACAAACAGATGGTCAGACTCTGAATGGCCAACAGAGATACTCCTATGGAACTGACTACTACATTTGTCATGTGTCCTTTTGTTATCACTTATTTGAATCGTGCAGCAGCCTGTTTTTAATCTCAATTTGAGTTTCCCCAGAAGGTTTTTTTTTTTTTTTTTTAGATTTCACAACCAGCAGCTATGTTTGCCTTTAATATGTAATATGTAGTTTTTATGATGAAGGGGTAGTCTAGGAATAGTCAAATTAAATCAAATGGCTCTATTGCCCGACAGAAAAATCATATCTAGAACTGCTAACTCCAAATGATACTTATAACTAACTTATACAATATACACTGTCTAGTTTTATCAGAACTTCAAAAACAGATCTGTCAAAGCATCTGGCTCTCTTTCTAAGATTTCAATGTAGCCTCGTTCCCAGTTTTGGGAGCTTAATTGGGCAGTTGGTGGCCTAATGATAAAGGAAGCGGACTTGGTCTGCAAGGTCCCTGGTTCAAATCCCCCTCCTGCCAAGTTACTGCTGAGGTACTCCTGAGCATGTTATTATTCCCACTCACAGCTCCCCAGCCCACTGCTCATATTCATGATGGGTTAAATGCAGAGGACAAATTTCGTTGTGTGCTGTGGTGTGAATCACAACGTCACAATGACAAAAAAGAAATTGTATCTTTAATCTTTAACATTTAAGACAAGCCATACTTTATTTATACACCAATTCAATTCATCAAGTTACTGGAATCACCTTATTTTATCAAAGTTATGTCACTGTATGTGCAGGTGATGTCACATCCCTTGGCTTTTTTTCTGGGTCTCTATCTACGGTCGTAGGTGATAATTTGTCTCCTAAAAATAAAATTAATATGGACTTGGTCATCTCTTTAACTAGTCTAAGTTTAAAAAGAAAGAAAAACAACTGCACTGTCACAGACATTGAGATGACTTTTTCCTTACCAAATTAGCCTTTAATGTCAAAATTATTTTTGATAATTAGTTCAGAGAAGTGTTTTCACCCTCTGCCTTATTCTGTCACTCAGTCGACAGACCAGGGGCCGGACTGAGACTGAGCATGTGACAGCATTAAAGCCCAGAGGAAATTCCTCTAGAGGATGAGAACTGAGAGCTGTGCAGGAAAAGGAAAGGGAAAAGAGGAAGGGGGAGCTGAGAAATTCAAAGTTCATATTATATTATGGAGATCAGATTACATGTCACTTTTAAGACCATTGCTCTGTTTATACCTTCCTTAATGGGTGTTTAAGTACATACACAGACATTTGGCAGCGTGGGTGAAATTTACGATGTTTTTTTTCCGTTTAAGGTAGTAAATTATGACTCTATATGTACTTGTAGTGCCTTTGGATATGGAATAACACCTTTCTGCATCACCTCCAGCTATGGGCTTGCACAGGGTTCAAAGGGGGAATCGGTTTACCCATAGTTATGTCAACACATGACATCACATGAGTGCATTCCTCAGCTGGTTCACTTGGCAGTTGTTTGGGAGAAATCACCCCGTCCTGGCTGGCTCCGTCTTACTCTCGGCATCAGGCTACGTGTTGTACAGGATAAGCTCCTTCACATTAACGCTTCAAGTGGAGATTTGCTTTTTTCCTCATCAAGGTTTTATGAAACGACACATGCCTCTCGTTTTTTTTTTAAAGTTACATTTTATAATTGTCCAGTGGGATTAGAGTTTTTAAATTGAAACTTTGCTCTTGTCTAATTAATTGTCTGCCACAATTGAAAAGGTACAAAGTGCTCCACAATGTAATAGGTTTTGAAGTCCCCAAGGATAAATGAGGGGAAAAAATAGCGGCATGCGTTAATGTAGGAAATTGAGAATGCTAGGCATTTCAATGCTTTGGGAAATCAACTTATCAATGCTAAAAGACAATCTGTAGGTGAACAGATTTGGGTTGTACACAAAGATAATGATAATTATAGCAGAAAAAATCTTTGTCCTCATAGAAATTCTACAAGAATTTGATTTTTTTTGTTCAATTAACCATATTGAATTGATTAAAAAAGTCCAAGTCTTTAGGTATTCACTGATGGCTGATGACTCAGTTTTAGACAACAATTTTGTCTACCAAGCTTGGCCTGATTGGTGCATTATTATTATCACCAGACAGCAGCGTTTCTCATTTTGACGTAACTAACCGTACAGAAACAGTCCACCACACCAAGGCTACAATCTTCTGTCATTACACACTTTTCTGCTTCAGCTTCAGCTCACACCATGTTCTGAACGTCTAATGTTTGTTGTTGTTTCCTTCAGCAGGCAGAGGTGGATGATGATTAAGGGTTTCCTAGCGTACCGTCTTGCAGCAATGGCCTGAGGGACTCTCTGGACTGAAACCAAGGTAAGAAGCACAAGCGATGCCAACATTCTGTTGCATGAAATCCACAGCCCCTCGACAAACTGATGAAACTGAACCTCACACAAACATCTAAACTGAAGCTATAATTACATTTTCTTCTTTAGAGTGATTTGGTTAAACTACTATCAACTGTCCTTGGTAATATTTAATAGGAATTTTAAAGCTTATTTAATTAAAAGAAATTGTTACTTCTGGTTGATTTATTGACCTGCAGTTTCAACAATTTTGTGGCGACGAATGAGTCCTTCCATCAGCTTGAAAATATTGTCAGAATTGCGCATATAACCATATTGAGTGTAGTGGTCATAAGATAAATAGGTGCGTACATGAAGTTACCCACATGTACTAAAACAAAGAAACTCAGAGGAAACAGCCAGGGACATCCTCCAGATAATAATACCATGTCTGCTGTGACGTCGAAATCGTCTGGCAAGGCCCTCAGCCCTGGCAAGAGGGTAAAAAGTTACATACTACAGATCCTCAAAAATAATCTGAGCTGGTGAATAATATTGACAGAAAAGCATGCTCTGCACCAGGCAAACAAAAAAGCGGGTAACTTTATTCTAGCTTCATTATCATTATATTCTAATATTTTCATCAAGGTCTGCGTAGAGGCTGTTGTAGCACCGGTTAGTTCCAAAAATAAGCCTTGATGGTGCAGCTTTACCAAAATGGATTTGTACACAATTCCCTCCTTGACTTGTTCTACAAAAAGCCCTCCCCTTCCTCTTTCTGCGACATTCTGAAGTGACTGCCTGTGTTAAAGATTCATGAGCATGATCAGCTTTCAGTAAATGAGGGGCCTGGCTCTTGGTTGCTCTGTGGCACTTTACAGCCATTTACCTTGCAGTGATTCAAGGGAGGACAAGCCCTTGAGTTGGTCTTGGTATGAGACGAGGTGCGTGTCCTGATGATTTCAGGACAATGTTCAATTTGTCCTTGGTTGAAGTCTTATTTGTTTATAGTACATGTATGAATATACATTGGCCAGAGTAAAAAATAAACAGTAAAGAATTGAATTTTCATGATGTAATTTACTGTGACCTTTAGAGTTTTACAAAATCTGGATTCTCTGAACCAGAGAGCCATTACAGATAATGAAGTACTTGGTTGATTAGACTTTTTGTTTTCTTAGCGTCAGTGAATAAGTTACATTCACAGCACTAGACCCAGTTGACTCCAGACTACAATTTTATGCAGCATTTTTAGTCCCTCTATCTGTCATTTTGGGCTGCATTATAATGCTTTCACTCTATTTGGCCAATGTTTTAACTTTACTTAAAAACATGGTCTTTTCCTAATTATCTACTCTCTCTCTTACTTTCTCACAACCAAGTCTTGTTAAACCAACGCAAAATTCTAGTTTTCCGAATTTTCTTGATGTTTCACGTCCATCTTTATCTCCTTTCTCTTTCCTCTGCCTCTGTTTTTTGACCCCAAACCTAATATCACAACATGTGGTTTAAGGGAACAGCAGGTGTTAACGCTATGAACCTCTATCATGAACCTGTATTGGTGTTGTGAAATAATAAAAAAAAAAACAAAAACATATATATATATACACACACACACACACACACACACACACACACACACACACACTGTTTGTTTGTCTTGGTTGTGAATGTCTAGTATGTTGTTGCTCACTCAGCATTTTCTTTTCTGACCCCAGTACATATTTAGGTTGTAGGTTGTAAAATGAGAAGACAATAGTTGACCAAGCCCCTCCTCTGCCATGGTTTCCCCCTCGGATTGTGGGGAAATAAATGGCCCATGTTTCAGTCCCCCAGTAGTGGTCTTTATTGGCGCACACTTGTTCTCCATTTCTCTCTTGGGGCGAGTTGTGCCAAGAAGTCACGTGAGGACAGATCACACAGCAGCAAGACATTGTTCAATGCCCCACAGTGGTTTTGCACTTTCCAGAAGTGCACTCATTATTATAGTTCAGGAAACTTCAAACACTTCCCCAATAGCTTTTTATTATGCAATTTAATGTACAGTCATGCCCAGCTGGCTTTGAGCTCCAGCAATCCTGGGTGTGTCTCTATAATCAAGCCCCTGCTAACCCACAAAATTACAGGAATGGCACACTGTTACATGCCCTCTCCCCCTGGCAATCAGACAATTCAGGGTTTTTTTTACAGTCTTCTTTTCCCCTCCAATGTGCAGAGATGGGAATGGGTGATGCTGTTTTTTATTTTTTTTAATGACTTTAACCTGTAAATGTGCTGGCTTTGATTGTTTGTTATCATTTATTAATAAACGTATTGTACAAAGTGGTTTTGTAGCTCGTGACACGTGGGAATATTTTGTTCCACCAGTGTCACTGTTTTGAGTTGTAAACGAAACTGACACTATTCCGTATGTCAGTCTTCATTCCCGATGAATACATAGCTGTAAACCACTGACATCTTTGATACTCTTTACACTGGCAGGTCAGTGTAGAGCTGACTGTAGTGAAAAGCCATAACAGCATATCTGGACGCTGCATTCTCTGCATGTTTTCTAGTATGAGTACAAATATTTGAGTGAAGTACTGGGCCTGATGACGCTAGCAGCATTTCCTTCTGGCTCCACTGCTATCCTTTTTACTGCCAGTGTGTTAATTTAACATACAATACAGTTAGTTAATGCTGTAATCACATCTGCTGCACTGCTGTCAATGACACATGCCTTTAAGAATATACAGTCTGTGGAGCGCAGGCTTCTGGCATGTGATAATGGGGTACTAGAGAAGTACGTATTCTGTTGACACAACACAATAGTGGTTTACATAGCACTCAATTTAATGAAAAATGTATGCCTGGTGCCTAACCAGAGGTCCCATTTCAGAATATATTTACTCTAGGGTAAAGCGAGTAAATTACTTTATTTAATCTAAGCAGAGTTTAAAAAACAATATATATGGTATCACCCAGAGAAGCCTTTAAAAAATGTCTTTGTATTCAATGTTGATCAAATGGTCAAATAATTTTTGCGGAACCAGGTTCCAGTTATATTGTCCTCTGAGAAAATGGTGTCATTTCCAGCTCTGCAGCAGCTGCAGCAGACCCTTGTTGTCTCTGCAGTCCTGTCTGGCCAGACTGGTTGGCACCAGCTCAGTCCTAGAGAGACTGCTCCTGTGACATGTAAGATATAGGCCATGACACACACCTTTGATCATTACCTTCAAGAGCATGCAGTGTTTTCAAAGTCAACTGCTTTAAAATGTTTGCGCTGTATTCCTTTAATTCTACCATAATGTTTTGAATGAGCTGTGTGTTTTGTTTAGTTTTATTCGTCCAACCATCATTGATGATGCGCCGCATGAGTAATAGCTGAAGGAGTTTTACTTTTTACTCTGTCTCATGGACCCAATCATTTACATCATTCATTCCTCTTATCAGTTACTGGGGAGAAGGGGCCGCGGTTTCCTTGACTGCCACTCAAATCACAGCACTATATTGTGAGCAGGTGTGGGTTGTGAACCCACTGGAAGTTAATGTGGGTTAGGACCGAAGCCTCGACCCAAGTCCACTTTCCTAACCACTGTGTCACCAATTCTGCCAATTTACTTTTATTTATTTACAGTCTTGTGTTTGAATAAAAATATGGTTAGTTGTCAGGTTGATGCATAAGATTCCCATTTATACAAGTATATACTATTACAGGAATATTTGAAAAAAATAATTCTAAAGTATTGTTGCACCCACTTTCAAGTTATTGCATTACGAGCAGATGTGCGAAATCAGTGTTCCCCAACCTATTTATTGTGTCCCAAACCGGTTAATTATCTCGTCCTATTTTCACGCGCTGGTCGTTAAGTTGTGGAAAATAAATACCCCTTAACAAAATTTAATTTCCGGTGTTCTGAAATATTCTCCTGCATATAAGATTTTCCAACCCGAATTAACTGTAATGCATACAACAAGGATTTCTCAAGTGCACACAGCCTATAACTTTGTGCTACCATACAAGGTTAGAATCAGCTATTAATGACTCTAAAGTTTATTTATTTCATTTTTGAGTTTATTGTTGTTTTCACTGAGAAAATATTTATTAATCAAAGTTGCATTATTGATGATGAAATCCTAGCCATTCTATTGGCTCAAGTAATTGCCCAATGGGGCCAAAAAGGAGACCTTATTTCTCTGCAGTCCAGCACCAGTTCACCCACGGACCCTTACCGGTCTCTGGCCCTGTGGTTGGGGACCACTGTGCCAAAGCATTACTTCTGCAAACACTTCTTGAAAGATTAGTTATCCTTATGCAGCAAAGCGTGTATGGCATGTCTTTAATGTTAGGAAAGTCAAATATTTAACTATTTGCTACCGTTTTGCACTATCGTATATATAGTTTGTAATGGAAACTTAAGTCACCCTCAGGTTCAACCTCAGAGCAACCATCATAACATTGGAACTTCTGAGCTACAGCAACTTAACATATAGGAATTACCAGTGCTCTTTGCTGAGGCAGTGTTATGGCTTTTGCAGTGGTTTGGTAACAGAAACCTGCCGTCAGCCTAGTGAGTCAGAGGCACAGATGATGATGTAGATGAAAACCTGTAATGAAGAGAGCAGTGTTGGGTTAACGTTGGAACGGCTGACCTCTCAACACACACATACAATTAGATGTGTTTACTAGTGGGTAATGGGAGAGACTGGGTAGTGGTGTTTACTACATTTATGTAAGTAACCTGAGTTCACCACAACCCTAATGTTACACAACAAGTGCAGGAAGGGGGATATGCTGTCTAAAAACCCTGTGATCCCAGGTACTTTTCCAGTCAATTCCCAGGCTTCAGATTTACTGACATATAATGCAATAATGATAACAACTGCACACTTCAAGTGGGAGTTGAGTTTCGTCACAGTCCAATGTGAAGGTCTACAAAAACGGTTTTATATGTCCTATACTTTGTCTGTGAATAAATCTATAAAAAGGATAATGTTGATTTTGGAAATTAACAGTTGCACGGTATTTAAAGCCCATCTACATTTGAAAGTACAGACAGCGTCTTACAGATATGGACCAGTTCCTAATACATAGATGATTGTTAGTGTACTGGTCTAGTCATGATCAGAGCCACAAGAGACAGAATGGACTTCTTGGTGGACAGCCTAGTAGCCAGGCTGTCTGGCTGTCTGTGTTGGTGTCATTGAGACGTGCCTAGTACTTCCTGTCTCATCTACTTCCCCTCACCCTACAATGACCCATCATTACTGCTATGTCAAGGAGATGTAAGCAACCAATCATATCTTACCTAATAGAACAGGCCAATCACACAGAGAATCCCCATGGTAACCTGTCCTGGAAAGTGCAGGCACACCCAATAGGAAGAGAGAGTTCCATTTCGCTGTGAGACTTTAATGGCCTCTTTCTGTTGTCATTAATAAAGCACATAACTTCTCTGGTGCTACTCCTGTTCAAGTTTTAGTGGCCAGCAGCATGGTGCACCAACCTGAGGTCCACCCAGTTGCATACCAGAAGCTCTACCAAGGGGCACGATTATGTAGAATCTGCATATTTTTTTTGTTGTTTATTACACTCTTCTGGCCAATAATGCCACTCACGCAACGGAGATGTGTTCACCCTTCAGAGACTGCCCTGCCTTTCTGGCCAGTCACCACTGCTTGCATTACTTGCCATATGAGCACAGGCACTACCAGTAGCTTAAAGTAGGTCAGTCCAGGCCAGGAGGGAACCAGACTCAAGTTTGCATGGTCACCAGCCCCCTTTCAGGGTGTAGCTGTTTCAGCTCAACTATGTTCTTCCCCACTGCTCGGTGCTGTCCTCCGTTTTGCCTTATGTAATGGCTGCGTGGAGCGGTGTATGCAGTAGCAGTTTCTATGGTTAGAGTGGAGAGTGTATCACAACGCAGCAGGCCCCAACCTCATGCACATTTGGTGCGGTCATTCAGTGATGAAAATCTGCCATCCACATATCCATAGAGAATTTAATTTAGAGTACGTTTCCCTTCAGACATATTTTGTTCTGTTTATTTTCTTAATTTGTGTGTTGTTGCTTTGGGCTTTATATTGTAATAAATGCACAATAATGCTAATGGTATGCATTCGATCCGTGCAGTTCTTCAGAACGTAGGGTGCATTAAGGCTCAGGATGGTGAGCCCAACATTTAATTTTTAACTACATTTTAAGCGCTAACACAGGTAAATGTTTTCAGCAGTGCTCAGTAAACACTGACACATGTTGCGATTGTAAAGCCACTGTACCTTGCTGTGAGCTGGCTTTGCCTGGTTTGTGTAACGAATGGGTTTTTCTTGGTACACGGCTGAGCATGCAGTCTGGTGCTGAGGGCTAAGTGCCGTGCTCTCATTTCAGTCTCTCTGGGGAGTGGTACACCATCAGCGAGAAATGATTGAATCTCTCTCTTTTTTGCTCTATTTTCACTCATTTCTCCTGGTAGAGTGGCTCAACCTGTACCCTGTAGACCTAGTGTTTCGCTGTATATTTTCCCTTTTGTCAATATTGGCACGTTCACAAACCAGTGACTAATTTGGGCTTTTTTTCGAAAATTTGTGTAAGGTAGCTTATAATGTAAGAAAACCTAAATACCTATTTTCTTTCATTTGTTGTTGTTTTTCAGACGTTGATATGAATTGACAATGAGTGGAGTCGGTGAAAACACGTCTGACCCTGCCAGGGCAGAGTCAAGAAAACGCAAAGAATGTTCTACTGACCTCTTGGGTCCCAGGTAAGAGTTCATTACAAAATGCATCAAAACACTATTCTAACCAATAAGGTATGCTCTAGTTCTAGTTCTTCTTCAATTCCACATATAAAGTACAGTGAGGATTTATGTGATATTTCCCCCTTGGGTTCTAACAAGTAAAAAAACATCAAGTACACAGATATGGTTATGACCGTCGTTATCTCTTGCAGTGGTTTTCATCTAAAGACTTTTATCATTTTTTTGATCATATTTTGTCCATATCTAAATCATTAATTTCAAAATGTACTAAAAATTCAATTTTTTTTTATTTCCAAAACGTATTTCAGGTTGTAAAGATTTTAGATAACCGTTTAGTCTTCAAATGAAAATTAAATTAAAAGTAGCT
>JAFBJS010006722.1:32890-57707 GCA_016785265.1 Paraplagusia blochii
CACATACAGATCATTGGATTCTCTTTGACCTGAAAGGTCCAGCACCCAACCCACTCTGCAGAGTGCAAAATAGTGCACAAATTATGCCATTGCTTCAATATTTTATTTATCCACAACCATTTGGCATGGCAACCCTAAGGCCATGTTGAATTCTTTACAATAAATCTACATAATTAATTGGCAGTAAAACAGCCAGGGATTTTGGTTTATGTTATTGATGAGGCCTATAGATGTGGTGTTATTTTGGTGCAACCTATTTTTTGTGTTTTCATATGTTCCAAAAAATTGGTTTGAATCAGTTTTTGATCCATCCTATTAAGGATGATCTATGTTTTCATTTCTTTATCTAAATCTAATTTCTTCTGACACAACCTGTTCTTTGTCTCTCCAGTCCAAAGCGGAGCAATGAGAAGCGCAATCGTGAGCACGAGAACAAATACATTGAGGAGCTGGCCGAGCTCATCTTCGCCAACTTCAACGACATTGACAACTTCAATGTCAAGCCTGACAAATGTGCAATCCTAAAGGAAACTGTGAAACAAATCAGGCAAATAAAGGAGCAAGGTACAACTGGCAACTTATTTTAAGACTCTTGAACTTTTGTCTGTCTTTCATTATATATTTTCATATTCCTCTACATTGTCTCTTCGTGCTCTGCTATTTACTATGTACAGTAAATGGTGTTGGAGCCTCATACATATGCTCGAGTCCATAAGGCCAGGATACGACCACAGAAGCCACAAGTGGCACTCTGTTGGCAGAAGCCCCAGGTTTGATAGTACAGTATAAATATTATGGTTTGGGAACTGCTTCACACAGAGTTATTGATGTTGTTATTAAAGACCAGTACCATTGATTTAATGTTCCCTTCACCACTTCATTGTGTCATTTGCATAAACCAGAGCAGTTTAATGTTGGGCTGCTGTTCTTTCCCTTTTGAATTTTAGAGCCAGAACATCAGGCAAATGGATCACTGTGCTTGGCTTTACCCGCCAGCTTTTCCTCTCTTGTTGTCTTCAAGTAATTTTGTGTTTCCAGCGAGGCTGCGGGCCCAAATGTTACTTGCTCAAACATTTTACTTTTTACTTAGGCTTTATGATTCTGTCATGTATTTACAATGGCTACTATTAGAAAACGTAATGTTGGCAAGTTCTTTGTTCTTCTGTTGGCATCAGAATGTTTTCTTTTGAAGATTCATTTTAAGATGAATAAGTCACTGTCTCAAACCCGCCAAACTGCGGTCAGCCCATATTTAGTGATAACCTCTTAGCACGATGGTTGCATCACATCATTCTCTTCCCGATGCTGCAGTCTTCCCCTGGAACTGCTTTAAATCTTTCACATGAACACGCCATATACAAAGTTGATGTGAAGGTGAACAGGCCAGTGAACAATACTCGCACAACACCGTACAAAGGATACAAAAGAAGCAGCCAAATGTAATGTGAATCAATCATGCAGACCCTTAATTGTAAAAATATGCAGACCTTTGAGAGCTTCCCTTACAGCTCTCCAGACACACATTGCATGGACATGACTCTGGCTGACCTACCATGGGCACAGTGCCAAAAATCACATCCCATTCAGTTTTAACGCACCATAAAGTAAGATAACGAGTCCTTTTCTTCTGCCCCAAATTCTAAATTTGTCTTTTTTTTCACAATGCAAAAATATTTTATATAAATATTTTTTAGATTTCACAAATATTGAACTCCTATATATCTGTCTCTTATACACATGAACTCCTATATATATATATATATATATATATATATATATGTATTTGCTGAAAAAAAACATTTAATTTTTTGCTTAAATTCCCATAGTGCCCAATAGCCAGGTTTTACATGAATTTTAGTTCCATTTATAGACTGACAATCAAAATGTTTATGAACTAGCCTCTTCCTGTGTTCCACATGCCCCAATGTGCATCAGACCAGCTGATTGTGTCATATTGTCCTGTTATGACACTGGCAAACACACATTATGTCATTATGAGCAATGTGATGCAAAAAAAAAAAATCACACAATCTCTGGCCACCATCTGTCTGTCCCTCCCCCATTGTTGTGTCTTGTTATCCCCTTCCTCCAACAATATCTCTTTCCATTCTATTTTTTTTATTACACCAGGCTGCAGTAACTTCTCCAGCTTGTTTCCGAAGCCCTAATAGTTCTTGAACAGCTACCATTTTCTTCTGCAGACCTCAGTGCTCTAATGAAGATGCCTTTTCATCCTAAACACAGAAAGTGGTTGCACCCCCTCAGAGTTCAAGACCACACTTTCAGCCACCATCCGTGTCTTTTTTTTTTTTGTTTTTTTCATAACACCTCTTGTTGAACCAGAGATCGTCTGGAAGCTCTTTATGCTTGGAGTAGATGTTTTATCATTTTACTACCTCCATTTGTTCTTGTCACTGCACCTCATCTGTCACCCGTTTAGTGTTCCTGGGTCGATGAGATCGTTTCCCAGTTTATGTCCTCTTATTTTTCAGTCCTTAAGGATTTCTATCACCCTGGGCATTATCGTTACACTGTAAAAGATGTGTTCACTCCATAGTGACACAATTGAATATATTAAATTATACTAATAACTCTTACTGATTGGTGTCACAGACCTGTAGAAAGGGGCTGCGTTGCAATGGTGGCAACTAAGAGAGTGGCTTCTGTTTTAACCCTTTTGAGGGTTCCACTTTTTTTTTTCTTCTACTGGTGATTTAACGAAGAATGAGTCCAAGTTCTCCGTTTCCATGTGTTGCATCCACACAGAAAACATGTTGAATAATGACCTCTTCCCAGAGCCTATAAAATAATGGCATAGCTTAGTGTTTTACTGCTTCCCCTCACACTGCTGTGCTCCACACTCCTGCCAACACAGTAAAACCAAGTGCTTATTGGCCCGAAATGTAGAATCTGCTGCGATGCAGCCAGCAAGTTGTTCTGTATTTTGTTTTAATTAATTCCGCTTGTGTTTGAATTGCTTAGATACACTTTTTGTCTATTTTTAACTAAGAGGGGACCGAATCAATAACTCGCTAGTTAAAAAATTATGACATTTTTAATGCGAATTTTACAAGATGCTGCTCCTACAAGTTGCTTCTCCCTCCATCTGTGGCACTGTTCTGCGCACAGACAAAGTCTTTAAAGGCTGCACTGACAGTGAGTGATGGGTCTGTACCCAGGGCAGCTGTGCTGGTATACTGGGCCCTGCTGGGCCTGGAGAGGTCCTGCTGATGCACATATCATTAATGCTGAAAAAGATGAATGTGGGTCCGTAGGGCTGTTGCATGAGTCTACAGAGAAGGGCCAAAATGTGCATATGTGTCAGCTTTCACACATCTACACAAACGCACACACAACTCTAGAGGGAAGTAGAGAAGATATGAGTTTTGAGTTTTTTTTTTTGTTTTTTTTTTTGGTCACAGTTTTTGTACCATATGGCCAGCCTTCTTCTTGGCACGGTGAGGTGGTTAAATGTGTTCCCCAGCAGCCCACTTATATTCCGCCTTTTAACATCATCTCTAAAAGTAGGGCAGCCTACACTCTGAACATAAGGCTTCTCTGCACGGTTATTAACCCAATCACTCACCAGGACAAATGCACAGAGACGAAGTGCAGGTACAGGGGCTTACAAATTAAAATTACTTAGGAACCAGCACAAATCCTGTCTGCCCTTGGTTTTGAAGTATGCAATTAACCTATATAACAACGACAATATTATATTTGTGTTTTTATTTTTATGTGCAACAAGATTGGACCACCCTGCTGTTATCTTGTGCACACTGTCTTGTTCATTTTAATTCCTGGTTCTACCAAAGTAAATTTGTTTGCACAAAATGTAATGGTTAAAAACAAAAATAGCTCATCAGCGTTCAATTTCAGAACTGATATCTTGACAATTTCCATAGTTTTCTGGATAGGAACCAAAAGAACTTTCAATTTCTACATCAATACCTATGGCATTGTACTAACCTTTATTTTATATACTGTATATATTTTTGTGAATCGTTCCTGAATCGAATCGTAGCCTGTGAATCGAGATATGAATCGGATCGTTATGTGAGTTAATCATCACATCCCTAATATACACTATATATATATTAGGGGTGTGCTAATCGTTTTGGAATTGACTGTTCGAATCGCACCGAACTGGATCAATCATTTAATGTTTTTTATGAATCGTTCTTGAATCGGATCGTAGCCTGTGAATCGAGATCATTATGTGAGTGAATTGTCACACCCCTAATATAATGTATATACTTTCTAATAACATCATTTGTCTACCGGTGCAAACATTGCTGCTGCAACAAGAATACAAGTGAGAGATAAGAGTGAGAACTTGGCCTCTGATTAATCAGATTTTTTTTCCCAATTCAGCCTTTAAATAAAACCTTTCTATTTTGACTTCAATCACTGTGTTTTCAATGCCAGAATAATATGTCTGTTCTAACATCTTAATCTAGAAGCAAAGACGGTGTCTATAGAATGGAAGTTGTTTACATGTTGTCACTATTTCGGTAACAGTCTTTTCTTTACATGACAATGCAATCCATTCCGTGGCTGCAGTCAGTGTGGCAGCTGCGTGCTTTCACACACTCATTTACAATAACCTTTCACTCAGCTCACTGCCCTGTTCTTGGGACTGAGCCATGGCAGTCTCAATGTGGGTACAGCCCTTAACAAATGTGCCTGTTCCCTTACTTTCCTTGTCTTTCTGATTGGGTTTTGTAATTTGGACATAATTCTGCCGTCAAACTTAAAATAAATAAGATGTTTGAACCAGTGGAAGCAATTTGTATTATATCTTTTTATATTAAACTTTGGCCGTTGTTTTCCTCTTTAACAGAAAAGGCTGCAGCAGCAAATGAAGAGGAGGTACAGAAGGCAGATGTTTCGTCGACAGGCCAAAGTGTGATTGACAAAGATGCCCTAGGACCAATGATGTTGGAGGTGAGTTTAAACCCAGTCTTTCCTGATCATGTCATAGCAGAGCCACCATAAACACTCGCATTGGATACACACCGCTCATTAAACTGTGATTGGTACATAATGAAAAGTGCCATCCTGAGAGAACAATCACAAATGTTGCCAGAAGTGGCGCGGCACGAGGCTTGCTGCGGACTAAAAGCTGCCAGCTTCTTGTGTCTGCCCCAAATTGGCTGTAAATCACTGAAGTGCGGCAATGGCCTCGTTGTCCCAAGGAGGGCCACTGAAGTGGCTACGTATAATGGGAAAGGAAGCAACAGCCTGACGAATGAATCAGTCCATTGAGCCTGTCCTCTCACTCACTTCCTCCCTCCCTTTTTTTTCTTTCTTACTTTTTCACATCTCATTTCTCTCACTCCCTTTTCCTTCATCCTCCTCGTCACCGCCTCTAGATCTGTCCTGTCATGGATTATTTATAGCACTCCTGGTCCAGCGTCACTGAATCGACATGCTAACATCGAGCTAAATATAGCCCGTCACAGCCTGCATGCTTTCCCATCTGTCAGCAGCCCCCAAAACACATCTTTCAGCCATTCACACACACACACACACACACTTCTCTGTAGTCATGTTCCCATCCACAGTTAGTCCTCATTACAGGATGAAGAGCATTGCTGCCAACAGCAAAAGCAACCATATAACCTATGACCCTCCTTCAAGGCTCCTCACCGACCACTTACACAGCGAGATGAACAAGGCTATAAAAAAACATTAGGCCTCTGTTGTTTTAACCTTCTGGGTGTGAGCCTTGTTCTTGTCACATGACTCTGACAGTATAGTTTGCATTCTGGTGAGACTGCTGCCTATGTTGGCTGCTTTGCACATTTTGGGTGAGGTGCAAGTGATTCATTTTTTTTATTCATTGTTTGGGAAACACCATGCCATAAACAAAAGTTACGATTTGTCTTCTGTCATCTGGGGTGCCAAACTTGCGGCCTGTGGGCCATTTGCTGCACATGGAACGATATTTCACGGCCCACACCTTGATGTGAAAGTTGAATTTATCATAATATTTTATAGATTTGTTCCCCACATTTTATAGTAAATCTTAAACCCTGATCCACAGTCTCCTCCTGGTTCAGTGTTGTATTACACAGAATCTATGGAAAACCGTTTTTTTATGACATTTTTTCTTTTGTATTGAACACTGAAAGCTGACACGGCCCTTCGGTGAAATGATAGTGTGGGTGGTGGCCCTGAACTTATTTGGGTTTGAGACCCCTGTCTTGCATTAATAAATGGGAAAAAGAGTGCAGTGTTGCAGACAGAGCAGGCATAAGAGCAAAAATCAGCAAATTAATCCTACCTGCTGTACACTGTGTTAAATGGAGTTGCTTTTTTACAAAAAAATCAAAGCAAATTGAGATAATTATAATAGAAACAATCTTTATTAATAGTACCACTTGCTAATGTTATGAATGTATTCCTGTAAAAAAAGAATCAATATGCCTTCACAGCCTTCATACTTGTATGATGTAGAGAAGGAGCTCATAATCCAATTAATAGTTATTTAACCAATTTATTGTTAGATCTAGGAATTTCAGCAAACTGAGAAATGTTTGTAAAAAAACAGCATCTCTCACAGTTCGTAGAGTAAATTTAAAAAAATTAAAATTTGGTGGACAGGAAGTCGAAATAATACAGAAAAACTGTCATATAAATTATATGAAATTACGTTTTTAGAATACATAATAGCTTCCTGATTTATTCCTTTAACTATTAGGTAACTGACTATCATTAGCAATCGGAAAATCTGGAATGAGACACTGCATTCATCTAGATTTATACATGGTTCCTTATCCACACATTTAGGTCAGTACCAACAAAGTTTGTTTGCTTCTACTCCAGATTCTGGAAGAGACCAATTAAGACTTGTTTTTAGCGAGGTAGTAATGCCTTGTCATGCTAAAAAATTCATCATCTTTAGCAAAAATAGCAGAGAGCAGAGGAGCAGAGACCCTCTAATGCCTTAACCAATTCATAAGCTGCATTTTTATTACACCCTGAAGATGAGCCTCACGGAGTCATACATCAAGAGATTTGACTGGGTGCAAATTGAAACAGGTGCATGCAGAGCACAGGGGCTCGTAGTATGTTTGTTCAGTGTATATTCATTTATAAGAAATGTAATCATCTCTGTTGCTTGTTTAACCAGGCCATTGCAAATATGTACAATGCTATTAGCCAGTAACGAGTTGGAGCTGGTAGTGGAGAGCATTAACTCGATTTCTATTTGCCCTACTTGTCCAGTGGCTTTTCCTCACACACAGTTCACTCACACCACCATGGTGCATTTTGGAACTCTTGCAACCAGCACAGTGATAGATGAGCTCTTTTAAGTCTATTTTCAGCTCATAGTGTTCTAACAGAAGCTAGGAAATGATTCTGTAATGTAAAATCTTTATTTTTCTTCATATTTCCAACTGATGTTAAGTGAACATATGCAGTTTTTGAGAAACAGTTACTTAACTATGGTTTAGAGACACTCTGAATAGGTATTAAGATGCTGAGATTCTCTTTAGGAGAGACAAGGATGGACAGGAACAGGAATGAGGTCATTGGGGGAAGATATAGAGGAAAAAGCTAGAGAGGCCAGATTGAGATTGTTTGGACATGTTCAGAGGAGGGACAGTGGCTATATTGGTAGAAGAATGATATGGAGCTACCAGGAGACTGATGGATGCAATGAGGGAGGACATGGAGGTAGTTGGAGTTAGAGTTGAGGATACAGAAGACGGGGAAATGGAAATTGTTGTCTCGCTTTGGCAACCCCTGAAGGAAAAGAAGAGTTACTTAACTTAAAGAAGACATTTTGAATTTGCTTTATATATTTGACTTGAAGATTCTTATTTCAATTATCTTATTGAATAACATTGTGTTAAACAATAATGTCTTTTTCCCTTTACAGACAATATTCCATATCAGTGTGAAAATGCTAGTAAACCATATGTGCCTGTTCTGACCCCCAGGCCCTGGATGGCTTCTTCTTTGTGGTGAACATGGAGGGTAACATTGTATTCGTCTCTGAGAATGTGACCCAATATCTGCGCTACAATCAAGAGGAGCTGATGAACACCAGTGTCTACAGCGTGCTACATGTCGGCGACCACGCCGAGTTCATCAAGAACCTGTTGCCCAAATCCCTAGGTTAGATTCTATATTTTCATATCTACTCTTGGACTCTTTACTATCCATCTTTCTTATCAGTGCCTTGTCACAATTCACTGAATTTGTTATCCCTCTCTTTTCTCTGTGTCTCATGTCTTGTGTCACTGACACCTCTGTTCTCATTCACACTCTGCCTCTGTCTTTTTTAGGATTTCTCTCTTTATCAGTTTGCAACCTCTGGTTTCCTCACTACCTTGGTCAGACAGTGTGCTGACATTATGCTGTTACTGATGTCTGTTTAATTAAACAGATTATGTTGAGGGTTTACTTCCTTATAGGGATGTAGAAAACTTGGATCCCACATGCAGGGGTCCCTGTGGGCTTAAAAGTACCGTAGTAGGTTTTTAATTCTCTGTTTTGCTGATGCTCATCTCAGACACTTGCCCTTTCTCTTCTTTTCTCTCTCTCTCTCTCTCTCTGTCTCTCTCTCTTTCTCTCCCTCCCTCACTCTTCCACTAATTAACTTCCTTTTTCAGCTTCACTCCCTTGTCAGCAGTACCGCTCCCTATATTTTCATCACGGGCCCATCCTTCCTCCTTCCCCTGTTGTGTGATATTCTCTAAAGTCTCTCTGCCATACACCCTAACCAACCATTATTATTTTCTGTCTTTTTTTTTCTTCCCTCCAGAAAAAAGCCATTGTCTATATTCAATCACTATTCATTTACCGTACCATTCTTTGTACTTATTTATATGCCCTTGCGTTTTTTCCATCCATATCAATCTGTCGAACCATCACGTCTGCCCCACTCTGTCAGTGGCCCTTTCTAAGTTTTTTTTCTCTGCATCCTCGCGTCTCCTGACGCTTCAGATCTGGGTTCAAGTGTTTGACCATCTGTGAGGCAGAAAAGCACAAAGCAGAGTAGCCTAGAAATGATCAGTGGGCCGTGTCCCAGATACTGGGAGACTATCAATGTGAAGAATGAGATCACGAAGCAGATGGAGTGTGATGAGAGTTTTGCTGGAAGAAAATGTTGTGTGTGTCATTCTCTAAGGCACATTATGTATGCGTGTGTGTTTGTTTGCATAGGTTTTATTGGACATGATTTTTGTTTGCTGGTGACTTAGAATTGGGAAGATTTGTTCATAAAGTTCAGTTTGAACTTCTACTGAAAACCGTTAATACATGACTGTGAGCACTTAATTGTTCACACATTAACTGCATTGTTCCTTTTAACTGTATACTTCCATTTTCTGCATCTTACTGTTCTTTGTTGCTTTTTTTGTTGAGTTTTGGCTTTTTTTTAATGCTTACCCTTTGCCCTTCTGCAGTAAACGGTGTGCCGTGGTCCAGTGATGGTCCAAGGAGGAACAGTCACACGTTCAACTGCCGGATGCTGGTCAATCCCCACATCGAGAACCAAGATGAACAGCATGAGCACGAGCCACAGCAGCAGAAATATGAAACCATGCAGTGTTTTGCTGTTTCTGAGCCCAAGTCCATCAAAGAGGAAGGAGATGGTATGAAAAGTGATAAATATCGTTATAAGAAGTGTGGCACTGACCTGATAAACTCCCTGTCTCTTAATAATAATGTTCAGGAATGAAGATCCCAGTCTGAATTCTCTTTTTTTTTATTAGGCAAATAGATTTTTTTAAACCAACTTTCCAGTTTCTTTTGGGTATAATCAACAGTAGTTTTTTTCTGGTCCTGTCCCTTCCTTCTTTTTGATTTAGTTCTTGATGTTTTATGGTGATACAATTGAATTTCTGCCAGTTATTTAAGTCTGTACAAAACAAATAGAAAATACAGACACAAGGCAGAACTCCAACAGAACAATACACACATCTACAAAAAGAAATTAGGGACCAGAGGAAGATGAGAGGCTAGGCTTTTGTCATTAAGGTACATTTATAATTCATTTTTCTATTTATATGAAGCAGCTGTCACAAGTCATTGTGATGTGTGGGATTTTAATGTTCTACACTTGCATAACAAAACTAAATATTAAAATCCCTACACAACAGTAAAGGAATGTATAACAGGGGAGTGAGGCCACGCTGCTGGACAATACTTTAAATTCACAATGATTGAAATTATATTTTGTTTGTCTCATTTTCAGTCTCTCTAAGGTCACTGGGCTTTTTAGGATTTTTCGTGCATGTGTGTGTGGCTGTGGTGTGCTTTAGATATATAGTAATATAGTAGATATAGTAATTAAGCAATGGCCATCCAGTGGTGTGTTCTAATGTTAAGCTGTGAAGAAGTGTCTTCAGAGTAAGACGGCGCTTTCGATATGTGCGCTACAATACACAGGTACACACAGACGCCTGAGCACACACTTGCTCGCGCTACACAATTCCGCACACCTTCAAAGGTCACACTTCATCATTTCCCTCGCTGGCAATAGCTGCTCCTCCTCATGAAAGGAGCGGGGCTCTGATCCCCTCGCTCATTAATAACTGTATTAATTATGCTGCCTGGAAATAATGTGCATTTCATTTTCTTTCCCTCCCTCTGTCTCTATCATTTACACCCCCTCTTCTTCCTCCTCTACCATCCCCCTTCTTTCCTTATGTCCCTGTCCTGTCCTCTTTGTTACAACCTCCACATCATCCTTTCTTTTCTATGCACATTATCCCTCTCCTCCTCCTCTTGTTCTTCTTCTTCTGTAATTGTGGAAGACTTCCAGTCGTGCCTGATCTGTGTGGCTCGCAGGGTGCCCATGAAGGAAAGACCCATGTTGCCCACACATGAGAGCTTCACCACTCGCCAGGACCTGCAAGGTACCCGCACCAAACTAAAACTGTCATGATCTGCACACCATAAAATACTGTACATTTGAGATGAGGTTGGCCTTAGAGTTCCCTTCCCTTACGGACTTTTTTTTGTTCTAAAAGTGTAAGGATAATATGTGGATAAGGTAGGATCAGGGTCATTTGATGTATCTTTCAAAACCTCTGGCCATCAAGGTGACATGTTTTATGACAGTCCTGTGTATGAAGGCAACAGATGTGCCACTGTACAGGCAGAATAAAAATGAAGCCATAGATGAGAAGAACAGCGCCACCCGTTGCCCTCGGTGAATCCCCAGGAGGGCTTCCCTGAAGTAACTGATTCTATAAAAGTCTGTGTAAATACAACTACTTCTCTGTTGATTTATGATGCCGGTGGACGTTGTCCTAATGATTATATGGCATCGAGCTCAAAGTTTCCCTCCGACCTGATGCCAGTTTTATAAGCTGCAAACCTGTGTATGTAAGAAAGACATTTTAATACCAGGAGGGAAAAAGGACAACACTGTCTAGTTGTGTTTTTATCCATTTTGTTTGTTTATATGTTACCTACTACTTTTCAGATGATTGTAGAAACCCCTAATAAAACTAGGTGAAGAATTGTCTAACTTGTCATAATCAACAGGCAGCAGTAAATATTAGAACAGTAGCATATTTGCCAATTGACCTGGAGGATTTTTCTTAAAGATTGTGTAGTAGCTACATACAAAATCAAAAAAAAAATCAAATTTTAAGAATTAGCTCCTCCTTCACCTTGTTTTACCATATATGAATAGAGAAAGTTAAAATAATCAAAAGCATTTGGCTGTGATTTTATGTAATTTATTGAATTTCAAATGATCCACAACCCTTTTTTTGGGAACAAAAATGGCATTGCCAAAAGCAATACATTCCCTTATGAAAGACCACCTTAATGCACAGCATCATGTGACTGCTCCATAGATCACCTAAGATTTTAGGTTAGGTCTTTGAAAGATGATTATTAGGAAAGTTTATGAATGTGTTTATCTAAACTTATTGCCTGTCTACGTGGTGGGAGGTAAGGTACCTGTCAGAACACTCAGAGAGGAAGACGGGTGTCTGTGTTCCACTTCTTCTTTGATGTGAGTGTACTCTTGTATCTGTCAGTGAGACAATTCCACAGTTACCACACACACACTCGCTGAGAGTCGCATTCACTTAGAATTACTCATCTTGCACACCCAAGCTCTTGTTGTCTTGTCTTTGAGTGTTAATACAATTTTATGTTGTAATTGTACAAGGCAAGATTCAGTGAGGATTTTATTAAATGTTACTGTGAGCGCTCATACATAGTTTTCCTTGTTTGGAAACACTCTGCTGTGTAGCGTTTGATTTTGTTCGAGGTTTCATTTTTTTGCAATTGTTAGTGTGACAACTCTTCACTCATTCAGTCTTTCACACTGTCAGTCATGCAGCAGACAGCCTTGTCAAGCCTCTAAATGCATCACTGCCCTTTATGTAAATTGCCATCCAGTAGGTGCCAGTTTTCACACTGCTTCGTTTGACTGTGCATGTGTATTAAGCCAGGTATCTGTGGTATACTTGGAGTCTTAAAATAGCTGAGCCAAAGCTGCCATGTTTTTTTTTTTATTATTATTATTATTTAATGCTTCTACATGTCGTTGCAAGTCTCTACATGCAGTTCTTACTTAAGGTGGGCTAACAGTAACTGTACTTACTGTCTAATTTTTTTAAAGACGGGAATGTACACGGCATATTTTCTCACAGCCTCTGGACTATAAAAAAAATTCTCCATACTTTAGTTAACTCTTTGTACTTCCATGCTAGTCTGTTCACATGATGTAGACAGGTGTAAAGAAAGGCTTGTGTCCCCGCAGGCCAAATCATTCCTGTCTTCTGTGTATAGGTAAGATTACCTCCCTGGATACCAGTCTGCTGCGTGCATCTATGAAACCAGGCTGGGAAGATCTGGTGAGGCGCTGTATTCAGAGGTTTCACCTACAGAATGACGGCGAGATGTCTTTTGCCAAGAGGCATCAACAGGAAGGTAATAGAGTCAACAGCAGCGACTGACTGTTTGATTTCAGGCTCCAGCTAATAGCTTCTTGGATTGGAATGTTTGGCTGCTGCGCAAGCACTGCTGTATAATGGACATTTAATCACAGGTCCATTCTGACCAAAGTTGTTAAAGAAATTGTAGGTTATATCTTTGTGATCCAATCACTGCTTCTACTGTAGTTACAGCCAAGAAAATAAACACAGATTACTACACATGTACTAATTAGTCATCAAAGTAAAAATGTGTGTGTCTGCCGATTTACTGTGTCCACAGTTCTCCGCCATGGCCATGCGTTCAGCCCCATCTATCGGTTCTCCCTCTCAGACGGAACCATAGTTTCAGCTCACACCAAGAGCAAACTACTGCGTTCGCCTGCTACCAACGAACCCCAGCTTTACATGTCCCTGCACATTCTTCAGAGGTATGTCTTCCTAAACTACACCTGTGTCAAAACCACAGGCTAATCTACGGCGTGAATTTGTTAACGTGTCTTAGCCTGTTTTAGAGCCTGCAGCACAGCATGGTACCATCTGTGTAGATGGAGTAATATGCAGAAAGGGCAGCCGATTCCCTTTATCTGAGTAGAAATAAATTGTAAAAACAAAAGTCTTAAGAATGACTGCACTGACTCAAACTTGTTTATTTCCCCTTCAAAAAAGGTAATAGACGCTCACAACAAATGAGATGAGATGTGTGGTTTATTTGTTTACTCCAACATTCATTCTTGAGATGGAGAATCAACAGTCTAGGTCAGGTGTAGACAGACTTTTTGACTCGTGGGGTACAATGATCCTAAAATTGGACATGGAGGGCTTAGCAGGTAGATAGAGTAGTCAATTTTATTTATAGAGATGCGATGGTCAAAAAAACGATAATTTATTATTAGTATATAAGCAAATTTAGAATTTTTGCATGTTTTGTGGGCTGGAAAACAAAACTGAACAGGCCACATCCAGGCCGAGGGCCATAGTTTGTCCATGTCTTATCTAGGTTCTGTTTGTTCAACAGTTATACATTTATCTTATAAGAATATGCCCCCTGCCATAGTACAGAAACTGTAATAATGGTAACAATCGAGAACTTGGGTCTTTTTCTATCAGGATATTGAAATTACATTAATAAGAACTATTATCTGTTTTCCCATCTAGGGAGCAGACTGTATGCGGCATGGGTCAGGATATGGGACCTGGCACACAAGCCACAGGGATGGCCCCAAAACCATTGAACTCCTCCACTCCCTCTATGACTCCTCCGACCCCAGGAAGTTTGCCAGGTTCATCTGGGCCTCAGGGCCAAGACACTACCATCAGCAGCAACAGTACGCCTTTTTCTTCTCCGGGTCCTGCTGGCCCGAGAGAACCTGCAGCCATGGGCCATATGCAGGGCTACCGCTTTGGCTGCCCGCCACCTCACAACCACACTGGGGGCATGCAGCCGCCACAGCAGGGCCCAAACTGGAGATTAAACAGCCCCTCTCGTGCCAGCCCCAGTCCAGCTGGTGGGCCACATCCACCTCAACAGAACTCTATGTTGTCACCTAGGCACAGAGGGAGTCCAGGTGGTGCCGGTAGCCCTCGTGTAGCAGGAGGCCTACACTCTCCATCTCCTGTGGGGATGTGTGGCGGAGGACCTGGAGGAGCAAGTGGTAGCAGTGCCACAAGTGGACACGGCAACAGCTATACTAGCAGTTCTTTGTCTGCTCTGCAGGCGCTGAGCGAGTGCCACGGTGTAGGACACGGACACGGGCCTCCTCACACACATACCCTGGGGTCTCCAGACCGGAAACTAGGATCCCCTGTGGGAGTGACACCAGGGTCAGGCGTTGGCTCTCATTTGATGTCCAAAACAGGAGGGAGCAGTGGACCTGCTGGTGGGACAGGGGACTCTTTTGGCCCTCACACTGAAATGGGCCAGGGTCAAACACAGGTTCAGACAGAGGGCAACCTGGTAGAGCCCAAGGAGGAGAAGGACCCCGATGGTTTAGACACTCAGAGCCGTCTCCATGACAACAAGGGCCATACCAAGCTGTTACAGCTGCTCACAACCAAGCCAGAACCGCTGGAAACACCGCTGTCCCCCAGTGAGGCCAAAGACCAGATTGGGACAGGGGTCAGAGGAGGTCACACTGGAGGAAACACTCATGCCACATCCCTCAAAGAGAAACATAAAATCCTTCACCAACTTCTCCAGAACAGCACGTCTCCGGGACACCTGGCTAAAATCACTGCAGAAGCCACAGGCAAGGAGCTGGTCCAGGACCAAACCCCTGGGGCTGGTTGTACAGCTTCAGGGGGAGAAATTACTCCAAAGCAGGAGCCCTTGAGCCCAAAGAAGAAGGACAATGCCCTTTTACGTTACCTACTGGATAAGGACGACACTGTACTGAAGGACAAGGTCCCTAAATTGGAGCCTGGAGAGGATAAGGTTGAAATTGGCAAAACCACCCTTGTGAAGGCAGAGAAACAAGACGCGGGATATGACCGAGCTGAGCAGGTCAGTTTTCCATATTCCCTGTGGGTTTATCTTGAAGAGAGCCTTTGCTTCTTTCTTGCTGAAAAATGGTTTTCTATATTACTGTTCCTTAAATGATAGAGTGAAAAGCATGAGAGCTGTCCTCCTGAGTTATTTTTTAAAAGACAAATGGACTAAATTTGTAAAGACCTTTTTTAGACTTGAGTAGTAACACAAAGCGCACACACAAGTCCATATCTTGTACACTGACTGATCTGCCATCAGTGTCTGTTTGGGGTTCATAGTCCAAGGGCACTTCCACATGCAACTAAACTTTTCAGACTAATGCACAAAGTTTCCCCTCATAGTTAATCTGTGTTTGGTAGAAGGTTTTAGTTTCTCAAAGTCTCAGCTTCAAACATGATACGTCTTTCCCACTAGCTACATTCCAGACACCCACATCAGCTCGGTACCGATACACTTAAGACATCGTACATGGTTTCTGTGCTCATATAATAAACACATCCAGTACTTTGACAGTTTATTTGACAGCGGCACGGGTTAAGGGAAGTTGTCCACCATCTTCAAACAACTGTGACATTTGGAAGGAGCCCCTGTGGTTCTCCAGCCATTTGATCCTGTTTGCGTTTGGCCAGAAGACTCAAGTTTGGCTCTGAACTCAGGTTAGAGCTGGCACAGAAAAGAGTAGAGAAGTGGAACAGTGTTAAGGGGTGTTTATAGAGAGTGTTTCTGTTGAAGCTTACCAGTTCATCTAAAGCTGAAGATTCACTTTTTGTCGGGGTTCTGATGCAGAGCGATGTTAACTGGATGTTCTCTACTTAACACAATGCAGTGCTCTTAACCTGGCGAGAAAAAGCTGTTGCTAGAGAGTGAAAGTGAAGATGTGTTAAAAATTGCAAAAAAAAACCTTGAAGTAACTAAAAACAAAGTTCCAAGCTGAAAATGGTTAAATAACAATTTCAAAAATCTTTCTATGTATTATTATTATTTCTATGTATATACTATGAATTTCTATGTAGATATTATACATATAATACGTATAGTTATATGTATTATATGTATATAATACATATAATATGTATAATATATACATTTATAGTCTTGTCATCACGCTTTGTGTGTATACATACGTTTGGACGCGTGTGTACATGCGTGTAGTTTTTATATACACTGTATATATACATACAGTATATACACATATACTGTATATATACATATAGCGAGCATACGTATGTATAGAAACAGAGTGAAATGTAAGAGTGAAAAATGGTATTGGATGGATAAGAGCTACTGTTGAAGTGAACAAAGAAGGAGAGAAGAGCGAGGTGTAGATACCCCCAGGAGAGCCCAGCCTCGGCAGGCAGAGTGAAAATGATGAGCCATATGCTCTTGCATGTCCTCTCTGCTACCATGGAGATGAGGGAGTGGGAGTGGTATTTGTAGAGCAAGCAACATGCAGAAAAAAAAAACAATAGGGGGGAATAAAAATTAAACGAAAAAGATGGTCAAGCTCAACAATGCTGCCTTTTTGTGGAACGGCTCTGGCAAATTCTGAGATTTCTTATTGATGGTAATGGACTTTGCATAAGCAAGGTTGATTAACGCCTGATGCATTTTAAACTCTGACTTTTTTTTTTCCTGAGATTTTTTTGCCTAACAGCAAACATGATATTTCATAACAATTGGGAGTTTCCTTTTCTTTCACCATTAACATGTCATTTGTAGAATGTTACAGTAAGTAGTTAAGTCCTCACTTTCTTGTCCTCACTCACTGTTTACTTGCTCTGTCTCTGTGCCTCTCTCCTCATGATTGTTTGAGGACTGAATTATTGATAGGTGGAGCAGAGCTAAATGAGAAATCAGGGCAGAGAGCAGCAGCAGTGGCTTGAGCTGATGGAACTGTAGGTATGGTTGACTAGTCCCATGGGTTGTTTTTTTTTTTTTTTTTTGAGCAAGCAGCTGAGCTGTACGCGTTTGTTCATTTCCCCTAGCTACTTGCAAACATTGTCTTACAAGCAGATTGTCTTTGAGTCCCGGTGCAGTTATTTCAATACCTTTTGTCATTAATATTTTGGTCAAATATTTAAATTAGCTTGGTTAATTATTCAAATCCTGATATAAAATTAGCTTTCATCGCATCAGTCAAATTGTTTAATAAAGCGATTGACTATGATGTTTCAACTCAATCTATGCATAATAAATGCACCATAATTAATATGAATAAGATAATTAACAAATGTGGCTTAAATGTGTATCTCTCATGCTTATTAGTAAGTTAGCATAATCAAAAAAGTTTTACCTTGATTATCATAGGTGTTAACTGACTTGTCCAGACTGAAAATAAGAGCCTCAGAAAATAAAGACCTTGTGAAAGTGGTATTTAGACTTAAAAGATAAAATTTGTACCAAACTGTTGTTGACAGCTAAACTATATCTTTAAGTGTTTTTTTCGCAAGAACAAATGTGTAAATGTAACTAATGAAGATAAATGCGGCCAAACTGTACATAAGCTTTTGGGTTTTTTTTATTTTGATAGGGGCACAATTCTCCAAAACATTTGTGGCTTGAAATAACTTTTCTTCTTTGCCCAACTTCTGCTTTATACATAGCTTTTACTTCCCTTTTCAGTGTAACAACAAGGACCAGGTCAGAGAGACACCACCGTTTAGAGCTGCTGCCCTGAGGTGTTTGTTGACATCATGTCAGAAAAAGATTAACCTGCTCAGTTACAGGTGCAAAGAGGATTTTTTTCTCACTTTTGTCTGCTGGATAAAATCTCCGGGAAAATATTATCCTGGAAAATGATAATATAATAATACATAATAGTCATCATCAGTAGTCATCAATAGTCATCAGCGTCTTTAACAAAAATAATCCCCTTTGGTTTCATGGCCTTTTCTTCTCTAATCCATCTTCTAAGTTTTTCTAGTTCTGATTGACTTTTCTTTATAGATCCTGTTTTTAATATACTCCTCAGTCAAGTTAATGAGTTTTTCCTCTGCTTGGAACAAAACAATATAATTGACCAAAACCCAACAACATTCATTTCTGTCAGAGCGTCTTTTTAAAATCTTTTTTTAACAATCTAACAGTGTTAATATTTAAATCATCATTTTCTGCTCAAGAGCTGCCTTTTTAATTTTCATATGTCAGGATATAATATTGTGAGCGAATGAAGCCTGGCCTAAACATGAATGTTTGTCTGTACTTATTTGTCTTTGTCTGGTCAAAATGCAGTATTTCCGCCTTTAGATTACACATCAGAGACCACACATTGATTGCCTTGACTGCATACATGCTTTGAAAGCAGACAGTAGCCTGGGTTGATAGCTACAGGAGCCATTAAGGGTAAAAGCAACAAGAGATCTAGGGAGAGAGAGAAAGAGAGACAGAGAGAGGGAGAGAGAGAATAGAAAGCGGGAGGACAGAGAATGGAAGAGAGCAAACTGACGTACGGAGGCATTACATCATTCCTGACCTCATTAGGGCTTTTCTCTCTCCCACCATCACCACCACTACAACTACCCATCACTCTGCTGCTCTCTCCAGCACTCACAGATACCTCGTGTATCATTGTCTGTTGTATGGAATCGTCCGACATTGTGAGGATGTTTGTAAGCTTCTGTGAAGACAAAGGCAGTTTTAAAACAGGATCTTGCGTAATTGATGGAAATAATTACAACAAATAAAGCCGTATGACGGTCAGTGTGACCAATACTGCTGGTCTTCTGTCCGTGTGGTCTTTACAAGGCGGCCTGATTAAATTAAATCTAGTTTCCAGCTATTTCCGACCTTTAAGATATGATCTCTTTTGTCTGAGTACGTTAAACAAAGAAGTGCAACACTGAAACTGTAGCTGCTTTTCCTTTTTCCCTTTTTGTACAGTATTGTCTCAATCAGCCAGTTAGTGATTCCAGCTGTGCTGCACTCTAGTGGCCACCGCTGGTCACTGCATCTTATTTACCTCGAGTCCCTCAGGCCTCTCCAGGAAGCACAATCAACTCTGTTGCAGTTTCCGTTTAATATTGACTGTGACCTACTTTCCTCTGTCATTTAAATGAAAATCAATACACGGATACTGTTCAGTCCTTTGTAAACATAATGTTTGCTCAGTCAAAGGGTGTCTTTATTTATTTTTTTTCTTTGTTTTTGTTATATCAAGTCCACGATATTTTTCTGAGATATTTGCATGTCTACTTTTGATAACATCTCTGACTTTTTCCTGTTATTTCATCCACCCACAATGCTAAGCTGAAAGGGACACAGATGCAGTAAAGCCAGTTTACCACAGAACACATTTTACCTTTGTCTTTGGGTTTCTACACAACTGAAATGAAAAGAGACAAACAGTCCAGATAGTCCAAAGCCCAGCTGCAGAATAATCTAGCCTGGGGCTTTATTGGCCCAGCTGTTTACAGTAGGGGGCAGAGAACAGTTAAGTCTTTTGCAACAGTCAAACTCTTGTGTAGCTGAGCAGAATCCAACCTTGTTAAAAGTGTTTATTCTGTTTATTCTTTCCCACACTTAAGTGGAGGATAAATTGCCCTAATATGACATCTCTATTGATGTGATTAGAAATTGCTTGCCACAAAAAGAGGAGTCGCTGTAGTGTTGTATGTAGTTTGCCTATTTTTCCTCCTTTACACCATTCAATGAGTAGTAATTGTCTGGTGGTCTACATTAATGTGAACACTGGCCTAGTTTTGATTGGAAGTGGTCCATTTTATTGCAGAGGTTATAGCTGTTTTTATAAACAAGGCCAAAGCTAGACTCCTTCCGTGAGTGTTTACTCATCCATTTTGTTCTCAACCAATCTATGCCTCGATCACATAATTTTCTCAGCCTGTCTGCAGGTGGAGCCCAATTTAGTTTGTAACCGAAGGACTTACGAGTAGTTTCCTTTTCTCTCCGTCTTTTTTTCATCCTGCAGTCGTCAGAGCTGGATGACATCCTCAACGACCTGCAGAATGCACAGTCACAGCTCTTCTGTGAGCCCAGGCCTGTTTCACTGCCCAGTCCCATGGACAAACAAAATATCATCAATGACATTCTGCAGATGTCAGATAGTAGCCCTGCCCTGGTGGCACAACCGCAACACAGGAACATGGCTGCAGGAATCGGCCCAACCAGTAAGTCTCATATTAAATATAATGGGTTTGTCTTTGTACTTTTCTCAGTCCCCAAATCCTCCAGCTCTTCCTCCTGGCTCTTCATCATATTGTGATCACAGTCAAAACCCGGCATACTATTTACAACTTTTTTGAAGAAAACCATCGTTAATCTGCCATCATTTATTGTCTTAAAACGTTTTTTCTAAAAATAATGTTCCCTTATCTGCAGACTTCTGTGGCGTTCGACCAAATCAGCCGGGCAGGGGTCTGCCTGTAAGGAGCGTGTCGTTGGATATGAACGTGTCCCCGCAGCCGCAGCCTCCACTGCAGTATCCCATAAGGGCTACAAGTCCGTATCTTATGCAGCAGCAGCAGCAGAGCATGGTGGGAAGTCACAGCATGATGGGCAACCAGGCAGGAATGGTCAATGCAGGTAGGTACTTTTTAATGACAGGGTGGGAAGGGCAGGTGATCGGCACTGACATATGATGTTAGTTAGCCTCAGTAACGTATGAAAATAAAGGGTGATAATCACCAAAAAAAAAAAAACAATTGTGTTTGGGATTTTTGAAATTCCCTTCATATTCTTCTTCTTTGTTTAAAATCTTTAAGTTTAACATTATTGATTTTTACACATTAGTTGATGCTTTTTGTCTTTACCTAAAATTCCTCCCATATTGACACATAACTCCACTAATGTGGTTGATCTTCATGTCCTGCATTTCATTTCTTCATTCTCCATTTCTAATTTGTTTTCTCACAAAATTCCTCTGCATGTCAAAGTGCTTTCAGTCACAGAGTTTCAATCCTCTTCCCCGCCACCATGTGTATGTTCTATATAAATTATGAAACAGTGTCATTCCCAAAGTGAAGGACAGTTTCACTGCACACAGCTGAACTGAAGCCCAAATAAAGGCAGGATCTATTGAGGTGTTCATGTCCTCTGTGTGCTGTTCTACACTTGTCCCCCGGTTGATTGTTCATCTCCAAACTTCAGAATGATTCACTTATTTTATCTACATTATGCCCTCTGGTGAAATTTATGTGTGAGTTACCCACTGTGATCACCAGAATATAGAGAAACTCACTAAGAACTTTAACACTTATCAAACCAGCCTCATCAGGAATTGCAGAATGTCCATTTTTTTGCAGTTGGTGCAACTTATATGCTACACTTACTGTCATGACCACACAACAGCACTGTCTTCACATGTAACAACTTCATCCCTCAAAATTATTACAACTAACCCTAAAGTTTTATGGCCATAAAGACCACAGCAAGAAATTTCTAACATCCTTAAAAAACACAAATACAATGTGGGCGAAGAGAAGAGCCTATAATGCAAGTAATTAAGCAGCGGAGAAGAAATTATAGAACTTACTGGAACTGATGCTGTTAAAAGAGACACTGGGAATGAATGGATACAGTGACACGGAGACTTTTTGACCTGGTTACGTTAATATGGAAAAGTTCCAGATTAAATTTATACTCTATACTTTTGTAAGACAAGGTCTTTTTTGAAGAGAAAGAGAACATTTAGTGTTATTTCTAAGGGGAAACCATGATCCCAGATACGAGGACCTCAAGTTTACAGCTGGGTCAGATTTTGTTCATATCTCGAGGTTCCCCTCTAGTTACGATCACTTTATTCCCTTTTGTTAAACCACATATTACTTTTTTCTAGTTTCCGCATCAGTAGACCTCTTCCCCACCAACTCACTCATGGGGTATAACATAATGAATGGCACAGTGACTCACTTCCCGTGTCAGGAAACAGTCAGTCACCCACATTGGCACAAAGTCCCGCCCACAGCAGCCTCACATTGTTGGCTCCTTCCATTTCTTGCAAGTTTGTGATAGAAAACATCCAGTGTTTTCTGATTAAGGACACTTCTGAGCGTTGTTGTTCCTCTTGTGTGTGTTTGCTTCCCTAGGTCTCATGGGCCCTGGTGGTCCACGGCCTGGCATGCAACAGCAGCAGGAGGGTTGGGTGGGATCGGCTTCTGCCCCACCCCTGGGAGCTCCTGGCCCTGGGCAGCAAGGAGTAATGCAGGGCAGGATTGGGCCAAACGGTGCCCCCATGAGGCCTAACAGCCAGCCTGGCCCCAGGCAGATGCTCCAGTCTCCATTGATGGCCAATGGTGAGGGGATCACTTGGGAAATATAAATGAAACGCTCTATTTATTTATGACAGACCAGCAAGTTATTCTTTTCTACATTGATGTTTTGGGCGCCTATGAAAGAAAACCCCAATAAACTGCCCCAGTTACTGTGCAGAGATGGAATAAGTGTATGTAATTGAGATGTTGCCCTCTTGTGGCTTACAGTGTTATAACACCTAACAATATGTACCAGTGTTTTCATGATATTATTATTGAACTGCATAATTTTTGGTGTTTTTAACGTATGTGTGTCTAAGTGTTTTTACTTTACTTTACTTACAATTGTGTTTTTTTTCCAGCTCAACCTGATATGGAGATGGGTATGGCCGGTCACCACTTCTCCCAGCAACAAGCCCCACCCAACCAGACAGCCCCATGGCCTGACAGCATGATGCCAATAGACCAGAACTCCTTTGTAAATCAAAGCAGGTAAAATGAACCACAGTTGAACTGTATACCTTTCATACATTACGTGTTTTCTAAAGATTTTAGAAAGTTAGCCATGAAAAACAATTATCTCTTTTTCTGGATTCCCTCTGTACAGACCAGTGCACTCTGGGCCTCAGGATGATTTGCCGTGCAGTGCAGGGCTGGGGTCCAGTGAAGGCAGCGGGGTGGACGAGGGGGCCCTGATGTCCCAACTTTACACAGCACTGAAAGATTTTGATGGTTTAGAGGCGATTGATCGAGCTCTTGGGATTCCAGCCTTGGTGGAACAAGTGAGTTATGCCTCCTGTGGCGTATTTTGTTTTTCCTTTAATAGTTTAGTGACATATCTGTTTTTCTACCTCTGTCTTCTGACAGACTCAGACCATGGAACCAGACCAGTTTGCTCAGGACTCCCCAATGATGATAGAGCAGAAGCCACCCATGTACACCCAGCAGTTTGGTCCCCCACCATCCCATTTGGCCCAGAGAGGGTACCCAGGTGCACCAATGCAAGAGCCAGGGTTCCACCCCATGACGGGGCAGATGGGTCCACGACCTGGATACCCCATGATGAGAATGCAGGCACGGCCTGGACTCAGGCCCACAGGGGTCGGCCCCAACCAACCCAACACATTACGGCTGCAGCTTCAGCACCGGCTACAGTCACAGCAGGTCTGTTATTTTGACTCATATATCATGGCTAATCATGTTAGCCAAAAAGGGTTTAGTTGTAAGCAACTGGACTTCTTCTTGGACTTGAAAGACGTTTCATTCCTCAACTGAGGAACTTCATCAGTTTCTGGTTGATGTCACATGGAACTCTAGTAGTTCTCCTCCTCTAGTCCACTCCCTTCACCACTGGACAAAGGTGTGAAGAGTTGTTTTGGTCTCCTCACCTTTTTAGACAGAAACTGTTCCTGATGTTAATGAGCAGTTTTCTTGTCGCAGACACCTACTCATGTTAGATTTCCTTTACTGCTGATATCAAAATATTTATAAGCCATACTGTTATAATTGTAGTTCATCAATCATGTCATGGGATGCAAGTTTAATGAAGTGGTTAATGAGTTAGTCCTTTTACAACCTAAGTTTAACAATTGGTCTGCTGACTGAAATACTTTGATGGTGCTTAAACTATAATTTTCCTTTGTATATTATACAGTCATGGAAAAAATAATCAGACCATTCTGCAGTTTTCTTCAATTCCTTGTTCATCTTAATGCCTTGTTCCACTAAAGAGATTAAGTGGAAGCAGACTTTTAAATGGACAAGAAATTAAAGAAAGAGTGGTCTAATAATTTTTTCCATGACTGTATATTTTGTATAATAAGGTTTTTCAAATTGTTTTCCTTTCGTACATTGTCTCATTGTGCTGACAGTGTTGAAGTTATACTGTAGTCTAAGGTCTGACTGGTTCAGTCTGTCACTGAATTTTTCTGTGTCTGCTTCAAACAAGATAGTTCATTCATCAGAGATGTCTGTTCAGTTCTGTGTGGTTAAACTGAAAAAATGGACTTTGTTTTTCCTTGGATTTGACATTTTGGCTGAATATCTGCTCAAACAAAAATGTTTAGTAGGTCAGGTCTGTTGTTTCTATCCGCTGGTCTATTGAATGTATTTGTTCACACAGCAATTCAGTGGTAAATTTGTAGTTACAGCTGCAATTTTACTTCAGTAATACATGCAAAGTCTTTTCTTTAGATACTTTTTAAACA
>JAFBJS010006722.1:58567-75332 GCA_016785265.1 Paraplagusia blochii
TGCTGAGATTCTCTTTAGGAGAGACAAGGATGGACAGGATCAGGAATGAGGTGATTAGAGGGACAACACAGACAGGAAGGTTTGGAGAAAAAGCTGGAGAAGCCAGATCAGATGGTTTGGACATGAGGTGGGACAGTGGATACATTGGTAGAATGATCCTAGAGATGGACCTACCAGGTAGGAGACAAAGAGGAGATTGATCGATGCACTGGAGGTAGTTGAAGTCAGAGTAGAAGATACAGAGAACAGGAAGAGATGGAAATTGTTAGCTCGCTGTGGCAACCCCTGAAAAGAAACGGGACAAGCCAAAAGGAGAAGATAATTTGAGCCAGAGTGTTTCCTATGAGAAGCCACGCCTCTGAAGGGTGAATATATTAATCCTGCTGTGTTTTCCTCTATCTCCTTGTGACTTCCAGACTATCAATGCTCAGATGCTGGCACAGCGTCAGCGGGAGCTGCTCAGTAATCACCTGAGACAGAGGCAGCAGCAGCAGCAGGTGCAGCAGGCCCAGCAGGTCCAGCAGCAGCGCAGCATGGCCATGAGAGGCCAGGGCCTCAGTCTGCCCCCCAACATGGCCGGAGGCATGAGTAACCCCCGGATACCCCAGGCCAACCCCCAGCAGTTCCCCTACCCACCCAGCTACGGTACCAGTACAGGCTTGGCGTCGCCACCTCCCCCTACCAGCCCCTTCTCCTCCCCTCTCTCTCCCAGCCTGCCTTCTCTCACCCAAAACCCTCAGCTCCACCTGCATGGTACCTCCTCCTCTTCCTCCACCTCTTCCTCCTCCTCACAGATGATGATGGGAAACACAAGCATGATGGGCGGACAGTACGGGGCCGTACTCAGCCCCCAAATGCAGCACAGTGCCTTTCAGTTTCCCAACTCAGGTACAGATCCCACTCCCCAGACCTGCCACACACTCTCTACCCCACCTACAATATTTAGTATGTGTGTGTCCGTGTGTGCGCACCATTGTCTGTGTTGGGACAACAGTTACACATCATCTCTTTTTCGATGGGAAATAAAATAACTGCAATCATTGATCATCATACTATATATTCGAGTGGTAATCTAATAAAAACTTCCACCATTCAAAATGGTGTCCTGCTAGACAATCTTTATCCACTAGAGGGCGGCAGGACACCAAATTTAAATAAGCACATGAGGCTGATTCCCTAGAAAAGAAACAGATCAGGCTGGTGTGTGTCAATTTGATTTGATTAGTTATGTCATTAAAATAATTTTCATGATTTTTCCTCTCATTTTAATCCTCATCTCATCATGGCCCCAGGGTTGGTCCACTGCAGCGAGCTGAGACATAGAAAGCTTCTGTACTTTCCTTCTCTGTCCTTGTTTCCTTTTCTCCTAGTTGCTTGCTTTTCCACTAATCCATTGCATGTAGAAGAAGTAACTGCCTGTCTGTTCTACCAGTTGTAAGGAAAAGGATCGGGGCCACATGGAATTAATTAAAGAGTTCTGTTTGGAAGTTTAACCCTAACATTTGATAGTTTTGTTCAATTTTTTTATTGTTTTTCTCAGTCTGATAATTGTAATAGTTATCAGTATTTTAGATTCACGTAATGTTTTGGAGCACATGTAGAATTATTAAAAAAGTACTTAAATAATGTTAGTTTTTGCACTTTTTATGAAAGTGTTTTTTTTTTTTATCTTTTCTCATTGAAAGCAGGTGTGTCAAACTCAAGGCCCGGTGGCCAAATGTGGCCCACCAAATAATTTGGTATGGCCCACGGGAGTTTACAAAGTATTTTGTGGTGTCAAAGCGGAAGGGTTTCTTAGCCTAATAGATAAATAAATGTTGTATAAGACATCAATGGACAATATTAGTAACATAAATTATTAATAATAAACTGCAGTAACATATATTAATATGTGATGGAGTTGTTACATCTGTAATCTTCCATTTACAACAGTCTTTAAAGATAATTGTGTTGTTGATGTGGCTGTCCTGTATAAATGAGTTTGAAACCACTGAAAGGAAAGAACTCCGAGCTGAAGAACTCTTTAAAGATTTTGCCCTAGTCCTTGTTCCTTCAAATACATTTTCTCAAATGTAAACCTATCAACTGTGTCCTCTCCACTTGTTTGTCTTCTCCATGTCTGCTGATCTTAAATAATATTTACATGACAACAATTCTCAGTGTCCTACCTTCTCAGTAGGGTGTCTCTGCAGGTCCAGTGTATTTGACTTCTTCTCCTGCCCTGCAGGTATGAGCCAACAGGCGGACGGGGGTTTCGGAGGTCCAGGTACCCCACAGAGCCCTCTGCTCTCTCCACGCATGGCCCACACGCAATCTCCCATGATGCAACAGGGCCAGGGAAATGCTGCTTTCCAGGGTTCTCCTGATATGAACGGATGGCCACAGGGCAACATGGGAGGCAACAGGTGAACATGGGTTGTCAACATGTGGCAACTTTTTCTGTCAGGTTTTCATTTTTATTCCTCTTCTCACCTTTTTGTTCCTCTTTTATTTTCAGTATGTTCTCACAGCAGCAGGCGTCGCCCCAGTTCACACAGCAGAACAATGGCAACATGTACAACAGCAACGGTATGAACCTCAACAACGTGTCCATGGCCACGAGCAACATTGGCCAGATGAACGTCACGTCCATGGCCACAGGACCGTCGCCCAGCCTGCCCCCTATGGGGCAAGAACAGGTAATTACATCCAGTGATCCGCGGTAAAAATTAATGTAGTTGTTGGTGGTTGTTTAAGCGGTTTCTAATAAAAAAAGACGACCGACCATGATGAAGGATTTTTACGCGGCCGTAGGATGTATCTTTACATCGTCCATTTGCGGTAATGTCTGTCTAACACAACCTAATTTTATGCCAGAAACCTGGACGAAATGGACCCGTGTCAATTCAGGTTTACAAAGTGAACAGGGGACCGAGAAAGACTAAAAGGTGCATGTGTCCTCAGCACTGCCGGCTGCTGATGTGTGTTTTTGTCTTATCGTAAGACCCTAAGTGTTTGGGCACACTTATTGAACAGCCGCGCTGGTGAATAATTTACTCGTCAGTTTACGTAACTCGGTAAAGTCAGACTTGTGCTACGTGACTCCAACTTAGAGGACAGTGATGTAATTAGCCGCGGGCACTTTAGCGCCAGGCTATTTAGACTGTATGGATGCGAACAATGTACGACCGCAGTCTGGGTCTTTCGACTCCTGTTTTACCTAAAATACATGAAATGTCAGCGCTGTTTCTGGCACAGTGTGGTTAACTCACTGAAGGCATTGGAGAATATGAATGAATCTTTTACAGGGTGGACTAAGTTAATCTGTGGCTCCTTTGTTTGGCTGGTGTGAGCAGCTCCGTGTGCAGATTCACTGCAGTTGTCTGTGATGCTTTTAAGCCCAATAAAGGCCTATGAATATTTAACCAAGGTGCTGCTGCTGTTTGATTGTCTGCACTTCAGACAGTTGTACCATACCAGTATATCTGTCACTTGATTTATCTTCCTTCCAGGATGATAGAATATATTGGCACTTAGATAATGTCAATTATTTACCATTCAGCCATTAGTGCAGGCCTCTGCAGATTTACCGACTTGTTTTAGGCTTCAGTGTGCTAAGATAGTTTCCACTTGTTTATGGTCTGCTCGCCTCAGACAAGTTCAAGGCAAGTTTCAAGTCGGACAGAAATGGGTTCAAGCCCACTCCCAAAGCCACTGATCTGGATGTTGTAGTTTAGTGGGGCAGTGGTGGCATAGTGGGTAAGGAAGCAGATTGGGGCCCGGTGGGTTCCAAGTTCGAATCTACCAACTGCCAGGTTACTTTTGAGGTCCACTGAGCATGGCACTGTCCCTAACCACAGCTCCCGGGCCCTCAAAGTTGCTCACTGTTCGCTTTGGTGATGGGTTAAATACAGAGGTGACATTTAGTTGTCACCTCTGTAGTTCAGTGGTGTGAATCACAGTGTCACAATGACAAGGAGTTTGCTTTCCTTTCCCCTTAAAAACAGTAGGGTCCAAATCCTTAAAAACACAATTGTGTTAGTTTGGTTGTTGTCATTGTTTGAATCCTAACCATGTTCTATGCTGTCGTTGTCTGTGTGTGTGATGTCTGAGCAGAAGTACTGTTGACCCTCATGGAGTTCTGGAGAACCTGAACCTCAGTGATCAGCTGGTGTAAGGAGCACGTCAGCCTTTAAACTATACTGTACAGACCACATAATCCAACCTGACGGCTCCTTGAATCAGCCCGGCCCGTGCCCTGATCTTCTCGTCTCCCCAGCCTGAAACTCAACGCCCGAAGGCAGCACCAGAGAGCGCAGCCTGACCTGGGACAGACACAAGGGATGGAGCGATGACGATGATGAGGATGGTGAAGATAAGCGCTGGGGATGAACAGTGGATCTGTGACGAGCCAGACTGTCTGCCTGTCCAGCTGCATTCACCGTAGTGTGACTTACTGTAGGCCTCCCAGTGTGGGACACAGACTGTAGGGGGCAGCAGTGGGTGAGATCCCTCCTTCTGATGAATGTATTCCTCTCAGTGGACAGTGGCCATTTACAATCTCATCTCAAAAACGACAACGTACACTGATTTCTTTTTTTTTTTCTCTCTCACACATTTGTGACATTTCCACAAAGATCCTAAAACGGCAGCAGAGACTCCAGGTAATGTTGAGAAATTATGGACCGAGCTCACTTGGCCTCTTTTGCCTTTTTGTTGCTGTTCTTTATTTTAATGTTAAAATTGTTTTAGATTTTTTTTTTTTCCTGAGAATTAAGATGTAGATTAAAGATATGGTTGGAGCAACTGATCTTGAAAAACACTGCAGATTAATAATAATCATGATGATGATGGTGATGATAATAATAATGATAATAATAATAATAATGGTCTGTGTGGACTGGTGATTTGTATGATTAGACTAATCTAGTCCAGAGGTTTCTATAGTGTATTAAATTAAGTTTTATTTTTCTGTATAGATTCATTTTAATTATTGTAGATGATTCTTTATCCTGGTAGCAGCGAGGAAAAAAAATGTTTCTAAAAAGTGTGAACGAGGCATATATATATATATATATATTCACATATATATTGATATATATGTATATATGTGATTTTAACTTGTGTTCTTTCTGAGGATATTCTTCTAATGATCGGAGTAAAATGAGAGTCACACGTTGGTCCTGTAGTTTCACGAGGTGATGTCAGTATCAGACAGTATCAGAAATGAATTACAGTGATTGTACATAATATACCAATGAGTAATACAATGTTTTTTTGTTTTTGTTTTTTTTTTTTCTTTCCTATTTATTTTATTTCTTTTTGGTTTTGGTTCCTCCTGTCTGGTCACAACTGCCTCCTGGAGCCCAGAGATTTTAGATCCTTGTTTGTGTTTGTTTTTGTGGAGATGGAGCCGTCATGTGCTGAGGCTGTGGTACGACGCAGACGGGTCTTCGATGTTGGGACGGGTCGTATCGGGGTGGGGGTGGGGGGTGTGCTGTGTATACAGTGTACAGATTACCGCTTGCTTCTCTGCCTTTAGCATAGGACACATTAAAAAGACAAAAAAAAACAACAACAACAGGACAAAGTCAACACAGCCATACAGTTACTTTAAGTAAAAAAAGAATAACAAAAGTGTGCTTTCTATGTTGTCTGGAGTGTAACTGCTTCATACAAGCTGCTAGGTGCAAACTGTTCTGGTGTGATGTAAACAAGCAATAACTACTTGAGAATCTCTTTTGTGTTTTTTTTGTTTTTTTTTTGTTGTTTTTATTATTTTTCTACAGTTTCCTGAGGGTTATATAGATAAAAACAAAAAATAATCAAGACACATTTGCTCCATGTTTGGATGCAGTATTACTTTTTCTTACAGTTTCTACTGAGCAAAACTACATCCACACCCAGATTATGCAGCGTTGGCTGAGGATTTTTTTTGTTTTTTCTGTGTTGAAGAGATGGCGATCTCCTATCACAGAAATCAGAGTAAAAAATCTGCTTTGATAGACACTTTAGCCATATATATTTATGACCTCAGGCAGTACCAAGTGTTCAACTAATGACAATTTCATCTTTTTGGAGCGGGTGATGGGAGGGTTCCGATTTGCCCTCCTGGAGATCTCTTGAACTCAAAACGTGCAGTTTCCTCAGAGTGAGAGAGGACTTTTTATATCCACTACTTTACCCAGGACAGACACGGAGCAAAGCCAAATAATCCTCACCTTCACAATTGGATTCCTGAATTGTACCAGCTTATATTTTTCCCGCCTGTTGGTGTTTTTACACACGGAGGCCCGTGCTTAGGCAGAGATCTACCATGATGTCACTCAACAGGGTCTAATAATGCAGAGACGGCAGCGTTGAACGCAGCAGACCAATCATCCTGAATGTAAAGTCATTTAAAGGCCTGCGACCCACGCCGCCTGTCTCCACGCCGTCGATCTCTCAGCATTTACGGAGCAGGCTAATCTTTTTTAAAACCCAGTTCTTTGGAAGAAATTTGCGTCTGTAGCAGGGGGACGGAGGGCCGTCCGCAGTTCCTTTGAGCAATGCTGCTTTTGATTGTACAGCACGAGGCGGGGGTGCAGGACGGGCCTTTGGGAGCCATTTTTAACTGAATGATTCAGAGCCCTTTGCAAAATTCCCAAAGATTGTTGAGATTTTGAAGACTTAAAGCCATGTGGTAGCAATGCGTTTTTTTAGCATTTATAATGAGGACAGGTGCAAACTAACAATTTTTGCCCCTTTATGGAGAAAAAAAAAAATCAATCCATGCTTTGGACCCACTAATCTAAAACTATTTTGTCTGTTATGCTTTTGGAGAACTTTAAATGCCCTTTTTGTATTGTCTGTCAGTTTTCTTAGAGCTAAGATGCAAGAACCTTGAAATGCTTCAAAACCTGAGCATAATGCCTTAGATTTTTCGTCTGTTCTTGTACATTACACCGCTGTCTGTACAAATTTGTATAATGACTTGTGTACATTATAGAGTGGGTGTGTCATCATCTCCAGCTCCTCCCAGTCACAGTCGCACTCTCCATACTCATATTTTTGCTGCCGGTTGTAAAGACCCTAACTGCCCCCTCCACCCTCATGTTCCCACTGTTGGTACCTAGGGATAATGAAGCAATATGTAAAATACTACACAGACCATTTCTTTCTGCTTGTGTTTTTACCCCCGCCCCACATGTTTATTTTCTTCCTCAAAACCCACGGAATCTCACTGTACATCCACCTCCACCTTCCTGTCTCTCGGTGTGTGTGGGTGTGTTTTGTGTGTGTGTGTGTGTGTGTGTGCGTGCGTGTGCGTGTGGGTGCAGATGTCATTGAGTGAGAGTGTATGTGCGTGTGAGTATATGTATGAGCGTTTATGCAAAAATTAGATATTCAAGAGAAGTTAAAAACCACAGTTATGCAAGTTGTGAACTATTATGGCTTCGCTGATGCTATTTGCCTTGTAAATAAAGAATTCTGTTATTGCAATATTTAATAAAAGCTGACTCTTTAATTTCTTTTGACAGAAATGGGCAAAGTGCTTTTTTTCATAGGTTCCTAAGAAGCAATCGTGTCCTGCAAGGTACATTTTTGGAGCTGTGCATATGATGGTTTGTTGTGCTGTGGTGAATATACACTGAGTGTAGTTGGTAGTTGGGTTAAAAAAAAGTTATAATTCTCACTTCCAGTTTCCATTTCTTTGTTTGGTATTTTACCACATCCCAAAATGCATCTCAAATCCTTAGTAATAATCTGATATCAATGATCGACCATTCTTAGACATCTAATAACTTTTGTGTTTACATGTATATATGTATGTATATATATGTAAATGCATATGTATGTATACACATACAGTACTGTAGGTATATGTGCATGCATAGCATGTCAATACCTTACATTGGTTATGCATAAAAACATATATCCATCACACACATATATACATATATATGTTTATATATACGTATATGTGTGTATATTAGATATGTATGTTTGTGTATATATAAATATATATACATAAATGTATGTGTGTGTGTATATATGTGTATATGTATGTATATGTATATATGTACGTGTGTGTGTAGTGAAAGTTGTCAGAATGGTCACTAACATTTTTTTCCTGATTCCCATGTATCCTTTGACTCAATACGCTTAGAGTAAATTATCACGAATGTATATTAATTAAAAGTTTCACGCTAAAAATTCCATTCTGGTTAATTCTATGCATATTCCAGGCCCTCATTGGTTACGGGTTTATTTATTAGTCGATTATGATCAGATTAACAGTTTCCGCCTCCCCCGTGTAAATCTGTCATCCCCCACCGCGCATTAAAATAAAAACTACTTTATACTACTTACTGGAGTATGAGTACTGTTGACACCGAATCAATAAGACATGGATGATGTCTCCGAAACCATTAATAAAAGACAGAAATCCATGGAGTTTAAGCACTTTCTGCGATGTTTATTTGATTTTTAACTCGTGTTTTCTGTGGAGTTGGCAGGGAGAAAAACGCCATTATAGACTATTATTTGGCCTTTTTTATCTCTAACTCTCCACATCCAAGTCATAACATCTCTGCTCCAGAGCTGGGGCACGGGGGGTCCGTGAGATAACATCTTATCAAGTGTAATGGGGAGGGGAGCAGGGTCTTCTTATGGAAATCCTTTTTTCTCTCTCACTATCTGTGGTTAAAAAAGAAGGAAAGAAAAAACGCACTGGTGGTGGTGGTGGTGGGAAGAAGTTACCAGGGGCTGATGGGTGGGTTGTCCCTGCACATTGAGATGCATGAGGGGTGAGGTGATGCCTGGCCAATAGGAGGGAGGTGTCGGGGAAGCATCTTCAGTCTCCAGCTGACCTGAGTGAGTACAGGGAGCCGAGGGTGGATGCCCTCAGATGACCAGAGAGTGGGAGAAGGCGAGACGCAGAGGGAGAGAAGGTCGAGCGGCTCCACGGAGAAGCTCTGAGTCTGCACTGAAGCTGAGCTTCCAGCGCCACCTGCTCCAGTTCAGGAGGTAAGACGAGAACCCGAGGCTGGATTTATGCTTCTGAAATCATGATCCAGATTTTTTTTTTTATGAGAAAAACCTTTATTGTGACCTGGTTCCTCCAGTCACCGCTGGGTTCCGGACTCCTCTGGTTCCGCTGTGATTGTACGGTCCATTAACGGCTTCATTAAAGTTAACCTCTGCTCTGAGACACTCCTCTGGAATTGGTGTCATGACCCTGGTTTGTCTCTGTGTTTACTGGATGATGGGTTAAACACACACACACACACACTCTCCTGAAGGGGTTCGATGTGTGTGTGTGTCCCTGTTCTCTCAACTGGAGATATTGCAAAATCTGAGGTTTTTTTTCGTGTTCAGATCAGAAGCTGCAGATCTGCAGGTTTTTAGCCTCGAAAACACAATCTCCCAAAACTGGGATTACATTTTCTGATCAGCTCTGAGCGCAGGATCACAGAAAAATCTCAAAATGCATTTACCATCCGTAGAATATACAGATATTTTTCTATGCAAAATATATATTTTGAGTATATTAGACATTAAAGTGAGAAGTGTGTCGCTGAGGATCTGTAGAATTGTTTGTAAGCGTTGGTAAATATATTAGTATTTCCATTGTTAGACAAACAAGGATTGATGTTATTCCTGAATCTTGGAACATAATATAGTTTTATTTATCTTCTCTACAAGAGGAAAAAAAATAAATATACATTTTTTATACATATTTTTATTCTCTTACACTGTACAGACAGACGGTTGTTTTTATTGTCTGTAAAATGGAAACTGGAAATAATTATTAGATTAAATGTTTAACCATCTATAACCAGATTTAATTTATTTTAGGAAACAACAAAAATAATTTTCTTTCCTAAACAGGGTAAATCCTCGCATCACTCAACGCTTCTATTTAAAGGAATTTTAAGGAAAAGTTATGTGTGCTGTATGGTCAATAGAAATTAGGGATTACATCAAATAATCCGTCTAGATTAGGAGCTGGAGATTGAAGTTTTAAGGAATAAATCAAGTCATGAATAAATTTAGTAAAGAAAATTCAACAAAAAAATGTTAATTCGTCAGGGATCATTTAGATTGTGATCTATTTTAACTACGGATTATAATCCTAATCTTTAAAAGAGGTGGAAGCGCTAGGGTCAAAAGGATGTGGAATTAAAGTCCGCAATCCAGGTGTGGTCAACCATCTGTGACGTCATGGCCCTTTTTTTAGTTTTTTTTACATTAAACTTTTATAACTCGCCCCCTCCTCCCTCTGTCTCTCCTAGAAATCCCTGCGCCTCCTCCTCGTCAGTGCTGTCATGTCCGTGTCCCTGTCCACTATCCCTGTCATGCTGAAGGACAAGAGCTACCCAGTCGGGATGCTGAAGTCCAGCCCGGCCCGCGGCTTCTACCCTGCTCCTCTCCCTGCTCCGCATCACTTCATGGACTTCTTCCCGCAGACGCACAGCCTCCTCCACCCGCTCAAGTCTCTGGGTCGCCTGGTGTCGGACACCCAGGCTGCCCTGCCGCTCAGTCTGCACGGGGCAGGAGCAGGAGCCGCGGGAGCTCCGCCATTCCTCGGTCAGGGCGCGCACCACGCGTCGCTTCTGCACGAACACATGTTGAGCGCCTCCTCCTCCTCCACCACCACCACCTCCGGGATTCCCTACCTGAGTCAGGTGCTTCCCGGACACCCGCTGTACTCCAAACCCGAGGAGCTGGCTGCCGTGGTGACGGAGCACGCGGCCGGTCCACTCTCCACGGACTTCAGCAGTCCGTCCAGTGACCGCTCCTCCTCCGTCTCCGCTTCGTCACCTCCCAAGGAGGCTCTGCTCCGCTTCAGGAGCGCAGAGGCGTCTCCGGAGAAACCTCGCACGTCTTATACCTTCACCGAGGAGGATCTGTTCGTGGTGCTGTACGGTTACTCCGGCGGCCCGGAGCGCAGCGTGGGTCACGCCATATCAGGAGTGAGTCTGCCGGAGAACTCAGGTGAGGAACTCCGCGAAGAAATGTTGGGAGAAGTCTGTGGGAATGTCATTGGTTCGATTCTGCGCACTCGTCCATTTATTTTCTATAACTTATGATGCTTTTCTCTCTTCAGTTTCCGACTCTCACATCCTCCAGTTGGACAAAGAATCCATGGATCTTCCTGAAGGTAAAGATCTCTCAGATCAGAATTCTAGCAGAGTTTGGACTTTGTTCATTGACTCCTGATGTTCTGAAACCTTCTCCTCAGGTCTGACCATCCTCCAGACCTCCTGGGGAACCGCCTCCCACTGTGGAGTCTTCTCGGACAAAGGCACCATCACCAGAGGAACCCGCTTCGGACCTTTTCAAGGAAAACTGGTCAACACGAGTGAGATCAAGACCTACGACGACAACACCTTGATGTGGGAGGTACGTGGTCGGTCCACACTGACACACACATCTCTCCCATTTGCACGGACTCACCCCTGTCCTCACCCTCGGCCTCCAGGTGTTTGAGAACGGCCGTCTGAGCCACTTCGTGGACGGCAGAGGAGGATCGGGGAACTGGATGTCTCTGGTCAAATGCGCTCGATTCCCGGAGGAACAGAACCTGATCGCGGTGCAGGTCCAGGGTCAGATATTTTACGAGGCCTGCAAGGAGATCAGAGCAGGTCAGGAGCTGCTGGTCTGGTACGGAGACTGCTACATGCAGTTCCTCGGCATCCCGCTCACGCTGAGGGACGGCAGGGAGGAGAACGGCGCGGTTCCTCCTAGTGAAGGTCAGTGTGGACCCCTGGTTGGATCCAAACCCTCCTGGTTGGATCGTCACATTAAATTCCATCTCTGTTTTTTTTCCCACCTGCAGATTCCGGGGAGGGGTTCAAGTGTGACAGGTGTGGGAAGGTCTTCGCCTACAAGTACTACAGGGACAAGCACCTCAAGTACACGCGCTGCGTGGACCAGGGTGACCGGAAGTTCCCCTGTCACCTGTGCAACAGGTCGTTCGAAAAGAGGGACAGGCTGAGGATCCACATCCTGCACGTGCACGAAAAACACCGGCCGCACAAGGTGAGAAAGAGAGTTGTGCTGCAGAGGTGTGGTGCTGAAAGGACAGCTCCCCGTCACTCGGCTGATCCAGGATCAGCGTTTGGTCCAGGTGTAATATTACGCTGCAGGGAATCGAACCACTGTTTCTCTGTGACTTCTTTGGTCTTTAAGATAACGAATAAAACAGATTTAAAAAAGCAAATATCTAATATAATTCACATTACAGTGGAGATTTGTATTTGACAGACGCTTCATGTGGCAGTGAAAAAAGTAATAAAATATATAACAAATAAATGTAAAAATAAAAAATAAAAATCTTACACTCTCCTCCGTCACCTCCTCATTTTCTTATAGAGATGTGATCATTTTAAAGTGCAGTTATTGTCCAGTTGTTACCGGACTGTACGTTACAACAAATTGCAATTTGTAGCGTGCAATTTTAACATTAAAATGTTTACTTATATTTTTATTTCTTATTTCCATTCCATTATTGTTGGTTTAAATTGGCATTCCCGTCGCATCAAATTATATTTAGGCCATTTTAAATTATTTTTTAGAAGTAATTTTTTTAAATAAAAAAATATATTCTCAAGAACAACTTTTAACAAGAATTCTTTTGAGGTTTTGGTTAATTTTACGAAATCGTTTAATGTACTGTAGGAAAATACCATACGATGCTGTGAGTGACTGTTTATCTTTTTCTGCAGTTTTCAACACCCTAATTTACCCTTTATTATTATTATTATTATTGTTATTATTATTATTAATAATAATAATAAATATTACCATCGATATCGTTGTTGTTGATGTCCTTGTCCTAAGTGTCTAATGATCATTTTGTCTGTCCCAGTGCTCGGTGTGTGGGAAGAGTTTCTCTCAGTCTTCCAGTCTCAACAAACACATGCGCGTTCACTCTGGAGAGAGACCCTACAAGTGTGTCTACTGTAACAAGGTGAGAAGGATGATGAAGATGACTCTTCTCCTTTATTTTATGTCAGATTATTGTGTAGATTAATCTCTAATTTACATCAGTCATATAACTCCTAAATGATTCATGGAATAAAGAGATTAATCTGGGAGATTTTCATACTCAGGACACGAGTCCTTTCCCTCCTCCACCTCCTCCTGCTCCTCCTCCTCATCATCATCCTCATCTACGGCCACGCTTGGTGGGGACACACAGTCTCATCATGGCCAGATGTCCACCCACCCTATTGTCCACCCGGATTAAACCTCTGGTTTACGGCCTAACGATGAGCATCGAGTGTTTTTGTTCTTCTCCTGGATTTCCTCCCACTTTTAACTCACCCTCTGTTCCACTCGGTCATAATCCCTGTTCAGTCCGCCCGCAGGGAGGCACGAGTCGTCAACAATGACGCCGTGCAATAGAAAACTCCGCTTTAATACAGAAGCTCCACTGTGGTTTGACGGTCTGTCTTCTGTCTTCTCCTCGCAGGCCTTCACAGCCTCCAGTATTCTCCGCACTCACATCCGCCAGCACTCCGGGGAGAGGCCGTTCAAGTGTAAACACTGCGGGAAGGCCTTCGCCTCTCACGCCGCTCACGACAGTCACGTCCGGCGCACGCACGGCCGGGACAAGGCCTTCCCCTGTGAGCTGTGCGGAGCTGCGTTCCAGGATGAACAGGAACTGAAATATCACCTCAAGAGTCACAAGAGTGAGAATGATTTTCATCTTCTTTCCTACATCCAATTTAATGCATTATATTAAATTGCAAAGTTGATGTTTATTCTATACATTCAAATTTATTTTACTTATTTTTTTTACTAATATTTTCAGTTTCAATTTACCTGTTTTATAATCCCCTGTGAGCTGTGCGGAGCTGCGTTCCAGGATGAGCAGGAACTGAAATATCACCTCAAGAGTCACAAGAGTGAGAATGATTTTCATCTTCTTTCCTACATCCAATTTAATGCATTATATTAAATTGCAAAGTTGATGTTTATTTTATACATTCATATTTATTTTATTTTTTTTCATATTTACTTTTTTTACTAATATTTTCAGTTTCAATTTACCTGCTTTATAATTTTTAAAAACTGTTTTTACATACAAATGTACACGCAATACATTTCTTTTCTATTTTTTACTACTATAATTTAATACTGGTTACTTATATTTCCATTTTAATTTGGCATTATTCTGAAAACAAGCTATAAATCTGTAAACCAAAAGATTAAATTTCCAATTTCCAATTACAATAACTAATAAACTATTTAAAGAATTAAAAAATAAAAAATATATAAAAGTATAAAATAATAATTTTAATATTACAATAATGAAATATTTAAATTATTTTAACAAAAGTAAAATATAAAATATAAATTGCATTTTTTTATTTTTTTCTCCAATATGTCATAAAATATTTTTTATTAGTAAAGCAGCTTTAAATGTAACTATATATTCATTATTTAAATTTTAAATCTATTAAATATTATTTTAAAATTATTGAGAAAAATGATATCCTTGTTCTTGTGATATTGAACTTTTCTTTCTAATCTGCAGAAACACATATGTTAGACAGCACCACTCTGCTGTCTTCTCCTGGGTCTGGACTACAGGAGGACACGGTCTTCCCAGGAAAGAACATTCCAGACGGACACACAAAAGTGGGACAGAATTTTGCCTTTGCAGGGTTAGCTGTTGTCAATCAGGAATATCGTCCCTGGAAATAAACTGACAAATATATAAATGTTGACAAATATCAGTGAACCTCAGGAACACTGATGAGAAAAATAAATCCAATAACGTAAATAATAATTTAATGCTGCTTTATAAAAATGTTCTATTGTAAAGAGCCTATTTAAATAGACTTTGTTATAAGTTAAAACATGTTTAAATCTATTTATATGTTAATGTATGTTGTCCGTTGTTTGGTGGCTTCGAGCTTTTCTTAACTAAGCTGTTTTCATTGTAATTCCAAATACATAATATTGTTCAATCATCAGTGAGCTGGATTGTCCCGCATCCAACCAAGCTGTAAAAGTAAAGCTATTTTGTATGACTGTGGATTCTGAGGCCTATTTGTGTAAAAAGTAAGCGTTCTATCTTTATTTATAAATATGATCATATTTTTTACTGTAATGAAAGGCTGCAAAAGTGTCTTTGTTTTTTTTATTATGGACAAATAAACAGAAAACAGCATGAAATTAGGACTGGTGCTGTTATAATGTGACTCCACATCCAAACTTTAACTTATCCTAACAGATTCATCACAGAGTCTTTGCCTGGTGTCGCCCTGACGTCTATTTTCCACCCAGTCCCCTGAGTGGGTTTGTGTCTCTGTCCTGACTGCTGTCTTTAGCCCAGTGATGAATGCCAGGCTGCAGCTCAGAGACAGTAAAACTGGACAAATCCCAGTGGGCCCAGTGAATGACAATAGAGTGCAGCAGTGAGGTGGTCTATTGCCCCGGACACAAAGGGAGCTCCCCATGACAGACATCTGCCCTCACACTGTCACCAACTGGCACACATGTTCTCCACAGATCACGCCCACACTTGGAAGATTCTGTCCAGCCTCAAGAAGACAATTGTAGAATTATAGAAATATTATTGCTTCTTCAGACTCAGCTGTGGTAGAATCACTGGTTTTGATCGTGTGTCTGAGTGCACCGGTGTTAAAGTGATGTAAGGACCACTTAGCCGAGCGGTGGTGGCAGCAGCGTGAGGTCTGACAGATGACACTGTCTCCAGCCTTTGTTCTGATGCTCTGCTATGTCACCTTTAACCCCTGAGGTCCCCATACATCACAATGAAGACGCGTTAGTCAGACACCACGACACTGAGACGTGACGGTCGACCACGGCAGCAGAGGCAGAGAATAGGCGTCAACACAGATTTTTGGACAGAGTGTACAGAGTTGTGTCTCTGTCATTATACAGAGATATGGAGTCGGATTAGTTTCAATAGAACCGAGGCCTAGTCCAAGCTAGGGTGAAGTTTAAAGTTCTCACAAAATGACAATTTCAACAGCAAGTTTGACAATATACAGGCAATATTGTCCTATACTTTCTTCTTCTTTTCCTCCCGGTTTGTCCCTTTCTCAGGGCTTGCCACAGCGAGTCCACAATTTCCATCTCCCCCTGTCCTGCGTATCTTCTACTCTAACTCCAACTACCTCCATCTCCTCCCTCACTGCATACATCAATCTCCTCTTTGTCTCCTACCTGGTAGCTCCATCTCTAGGATCATTCTTCTACCAATATAACCACTGTCCCTCCTCTGAACATGTCCAAACCATTTCTTTCTAGCGTCTCTAGAATTTTCTCCAAAAACAAATGTTTTCTTCTGTAGTTTATTTTGAGGGAGCCTGTGGTCCAGCTGGAAGAGGATGGGTTTTGGACATCAAGGAACCAGGATTGAGCTGGTGATTTCTTTTTATTGTATTTTTTTATGGTGTAGTGTGATTTGAGTGTCAGTCGTGGAAATTTGCTGCCCCCTGTGATCTTTGCTGTTATTTGGCGACTTTTACTAAACGTGGTTTATTATGCAAATATTAAGGTATTTATTTATTCATTTATTCAACGTATTTTAGTATAAAACTTGAGCTTTATTCTTTATTTTTGATTTTATTTTGTAAACTTTGCATTCAGTTACAGACAAATCAAAAGTACAGTTCTCTGCTCTACATAAATGTATCCAAATCTGACACATCTTCCAGTCCAGTGACAGGAGCCGTTAGTACTGGGCCCAACCTTCCTGTTTGTTTTACTAACGGATGGTCAGCAGTCACCAGGGTCAGGGGCCGCTCCTCACTGAATG
>JAFBJS010006722.1:80398-99480 GCA_016785265.1 Paraplagusia blochii
TTATGAGCCTTTTTTGTTGTTATTATATTTGTCCAGATTAATGTAGATTAAGTGGAAGCAGACTTTTAAATGGACAAGAAATTAAAGAGAGTGGTCTAATCATTTTTTCCATGGCTGTATATATATGTATATATACAGCAGTAGTGACCTAGCAAAAAGGTCACCACTCCAAAATATATAGATGAATATAGATGAATAGATATAAGACCATGGAGAAGAAACAAAGTACCAAGAACACATTCGCTCTTACAGCAGACCCACAATTGTTAAGTACTAAATTTGTAAATACTGAAAGGCACAACTGAAATGTACGACTGTGAGTTATGTTCTCTCAGAGCACACAGCCCTGGCTCTATTCTACACATCTGTTGTCTTGGCTCTATAATATATAATATAAATAGTATGGACTCATGTACAAAATTTCACTAAGAATTATGATAATATCTTGTTCTGATGATAACACTTTTTTGTACTTTTAACCAGGCTGAAGTGATCTACCGTTGGCAGTGGTGGCCTAGTGGGAAGCGGAAGGAAGGAAGGAAGCGGACTTGGGTAAGCAAGGCTTCAGGTTCGTATCCAACAGCTGCCAGGTTACCACTGATCATAGCACCGTCCACAGTGCTATGATCAGGTTGGTGCCAGCTGCCCCTGCAACCTGACAACGGACAAGCAGAAGAAGATGAATGAATGAATGAGTTCATCTACCTAGACTGAAACCTCTAAATATATTTACCTATATAAACTGGATATCTTATTCCCCACATTAGCATGTAGCATCTATGTTATACTGTCTGACCCAATACCTATATTATTCTCACTTTAACATGTCTGTGTAGATTCTCAGTCATTCAATACAAAACAAGTTACTTTGAGGCGTCTTCAATTCTAGAACTGAAGATGAAAATGTTTCAAGAAACCTAATATGTCCAGTTGCCATCGTAGTAACTAATTGTTGTTCTCCCAGTGATTAGCCTCTTGAAATAGATTTACATCTCTAGTTTTAATTAGTATTATTTTTTTGTTGTGTTATCGCTCAGGATCTACCAGCACTCCTTTGGAGATCTACTGGTAGATCCACATCTATTAGTCACCTTTGTCTTAAATATCAAAAACATTTTTTTAAGTTTTTTTAAGTTCTTAACAGTTTGACTGAAATTTGAGAGCAAGGATTTAAATGTTGACTTGTCCCTGTATGAAGGATCTCCAACATATGGACACTGTACCCCAACCACATGCGCGTCCATGCAGAGACGAGGTGACCTCTCTGCCTCTGAAGATGTTTGCTGTCGGTCCAGCTAATCCTCACTAAGCTGTCCATTTAGATCAACACAGAGGGCATGTTTGTCCACCCTCCACGTCGTCCTCCGTCTCTGCGTTACTGTCTGCCCGGGGGAGGAGCGGCCTATCCCACGTGGAGCGAGTGCCAGAGAAATACCATCAGAAAGAATTCTTGGGTTTTTGGTGTCTTTGTGTGTGATTTGAAAGCTCCGGAAAGTGGACGAGCTAATGAGCACTTTTGCTCTTTCCTTGCCATCATTGTTCCCTTCATTGCAGGGAGAATGATCTGTCACCAGCCACACACACGACAGCTGATGATGGATTCCCCACAGACCATCAGCGGAGTACAGTACAAGGGTGAGCCAGAGGACACACGGTGTTCCTACAAAACCAAACCTTTAGCCCACAGCTCGTTGTGTCATCAACTCACAAACACTTAGAAACACACATTTTCAGTGATGGACTGTGTAGATCGGCCCATCTAGGTCTTCATCGATAGCTGTCTGTCACTTTTAACCAGGATAGAGAAAAACAGCCAATGGAGGACAAGTGCTTTATCGGCTGGTGAGTCCCTTTGTCCACTCTGCGGCCTCTCAACCCTCTTTCTGATTGTTATAATGTTGCTGGTTTGGGATGTGCTTTAGGAGAGTGGCATTACATCCAGTGTTGGAGTGAAAGTTAGTATCTGGAATTTCATTATCCATCCGTGCCACCATCTTTTCTAACTTCAGTATCAGATGGATTGGGTGGAGTTTGTGGAGTTTTGATCCATTTTGCGACTTGAATCAAGACTTGTGAATCTTCCTGATTCTTCATTCTTTTAGCTCCATTTTTAGAAACAATTAATACCATAATCCAGACCATGGCTAAAGCTGAGAGAGTCAGAAGGGTAAGTGTAGGGAAAAGTGTTTCTTCATCATCATTACTTCTTTTAATCGCTTTATTGGAAGACTGACAATTGTTGTATCTCTGTTTTTATTTGTCGGGTCAAGAACTTCCAAAGGTCGTGTTCTGATCAGGCTCTACCTGATGACACTATGTTCATTTTTATCTGCTCTGAAACATGGATAATTGAAAGGCTTCTTCCTCACATATATCCAATGGTCCGGAGTGTATTTGTAGCCGTCTCTGTTGCTTATTTACAATCTCTTTGAATCAGTTTCAGTTTAGTTTATTTAAAGGGGACAATGCAATTTAATAAAACACAATATTGCACATGGTTAAAAAAGCCAGAATTAGCCAGAAGGCTAGTTTTCATCTGTAGTCCCCTGTAGAATCACGAAACCTCCCTACCCTGCCATGTTCCTAAATCAAGCATAGACAAACTAGGGCCTGCGGGCCAGATGTGACCGGCCAAACTTCTCTAAATTTCCTTTAGATTACCTTTCCATTACCGTTTTGTATTGTTATCATGCTTCTTTTCATGAGTTTTTCCTCCATGGTCCAGGTTGTTCCAAAAGATGGCTAAGGTTACAAGGATTTTTTGTATTTTAAACCGGACAGAGACATGGCTTTTAGCCTTAATGTCCATGGGAAAAGACTTGCTGATGGATCTAAAACACAAAGATTATCTGTTTGATAGGGATGAAAGGAATTTATTTTTAAAACACATGGCACAGTACAGATGCACGTTGGCGAGTGCAAACATTTTATTAGTATTTTTAAAAGGTTTGTCATGGTTATAAGTTATATCATTTGTAACAAAGTTGAAAAATGAAAGAACGTGTGATGTGTGATAGAGGCAGTTAATGGTTAAGGAAGCAGACCTGGGTCCGCAAGGCCCCCGGTTCGAATCCCCCTACCGCCAAGTTACCACTGAGTTCCACTAGGCATGGTACCGTCTCCACTCACAGCTCCCCGGGCGCTCAAAGTTGCCCACTGTTCACTTTGACGATGGGTTAAATACAGAGGTGACATTTCGTTGTGTGCAATGGTGTGAATCATAATGTCACAATGACAAAAAATAATGTGTATTAATTCACAAGTGGGGGAAATCAGACTTTGTTGAAGGTCTACAGAAGAATTGACATGTTTGGGACTACACTCATCTAATCTCCATATAAACCTTTGTCAAACATCCTGCTGGACGTGGTGACCTGGTGTCATACTGATGCTGTTATGAGGCAAACTATGACGTCACTGAAGGCCTACGGCTGAAAAGCACGCCCCGCCCCTGTGTGAAGCTAAACCTCCCAGATTTTATTCCTGACATGAAATCCCAGAATTTCTCCATTTGTGATACGACAGAAACATCCATGATTTCATCGTCATCGTCCACTGTGGTCCTTCCTTTCCCAGCCTTATCGGAGAACAGCGCTCCTCTTGGCAGACTTAGTCAATGTTACCGCCACAGTTACACTTTAATTGTTCATAGAACAATTGACCGTGACCCCGGGCAGCTCCCTGAGGTCTGCTGGGTCAAAGGGGAGCACACTCTGACAGGCCCTGAGGTGGGGCTGGTTAGCACCAACCTCCAGGCTTGAATGACTGTTTAAGCACCTGATGCGCCGCCGCCGTGCCAAACGCCAGTGCGATCGGAGCTGAAAGGTCTTAAACCTGCTCATCCAAGAGACCAGTGGCAATGATTCATCAGCCGACGCGCTGACACTGATGGGAATGGGAACGCTGCAGGACTCAGGTCGGGCACTCAATGCACTACCACAGCTAAGAGTGTGTGTAGTAGGTGTGTGGGGCTGCTGGTTGTTCTGCGGCGCATTGTTTGTCCTGGTCTGTGATTGTGTATGCATGCGCCGCCACAGGGAAACAGAGAGTCTCAGCCCCCTCCCCACCTCTTCGTGAGTCATGATGGCTTTTTGACAGTAGAGCTGGAAGACGAATTCCCCCCCGTCCTGCTGAAACATTCATGAAGCCTTATGACCCTCTCCTCCACCTAATGTACCCTAACAGGCCTTTATAGCTCCTCTCTAGCCTAGCACCACCTTAGTGCTGTTTCCCAGCATCTAACTTCTTAACACCCTGTCACTGCTGCTGCTTTATAGCCATCGTACAGATGAAACCAAAAGCTCATACGTGGTTCAATGATGATGGAGTGCAAACGACACTGAGAACATCTGTTTTCGTATGTATCTGTATGTTTTTTTGTAATGGAATATTGAGGATGTGAAGCAGAAACCATGGTGATGGTGATGATGGCAGAGAGTTTAAAAGTTTCTGGCTGTCATTACATGAACTCTGTGGAGGAGCCGTGACTGAGCAGAATCATCGAGTTATCTCGGGGCAGGACGAATATTTTCTTGTTGTTTCCCTTCTGTGCTTCCTTCTCCTTCACGTGTGGTCATTGACTGCCTTTGTAATGCGACTCCCAGAGAGGGGAGCATTGATCTGTTAAGATTGTCACGTTTAAAAGAAAGCCCCATTAGGGTTTAAGGTTTGACAGTTGATATCAACATCCTTTGCTGTTGTGACAGCTTCAAATGCCCAGCCAACCCCTCCCTCCCTGAAAACACTCCACAAACTGTGTTTCAACTCAGGACCTCTGATGTTAACGTTTTTTTCACAAATATCTTTATTGAATATTTTCTTAATTAACAGAACAAGGACAGACAAAACAGGCGCGAGCACCAGATATGACAGCAAGTATAAATATTATCTGGAAATTAACAATTAACATCTCCTGCATAAAAGTCCTATACATCTCCATGACAGACCTATTTTATGTTTAGTATGCAATATATTAGGGGTTCTCAACTGGTGGGTCCCGACCCAAAAGTGGTTCACGGACCCGTTCTAAATGGGTCCCGAACATCTTCAGCTACAAAAATGTGAGTCTGCTGTCTGTTGAGCATGTGTTTTATTCTGTAAAATCTCTTATTCTGAAAGGCACACTCTCCTGAATAAAACGTGTATCGTAATTTCCGAACTATAACCTGCACCTGACTATAAACCGCATGTGCCCACGTTGATATTTACAAAGAGCTTTTCTTTTTGCATTTTCCATGATGAGGGTCAGTTTATGCTAATTTTATTCACGTACAAAGTGCGTTACCGTACGTTAAACTTCTTCTTTTATGGTGTTTATTGGTGGTTGTGCGTCTTCCTAGACACCACCTGTCTCACTCTTACCTTTTCTGCTCGCGCAGTTAGAAAAAAATGCATACATTAGCCACATCTCTGCATAAGCCGCAGGGTTGAAATTGTGTGACAAAAGTTGCGGTTGATTTTTCAAAGGTTTTTTGTTTTTTATTAATTTGCTTGGTTTGAATTCTATGAGAGTGAGTCACGACTTAATGACCCCTCGTAAACGTGGGTCCAGAGTGAGACCAGTTGAGAACCACTGCAATATATGATCATTAACTTATTGTATTTACTGAGTGTACAATCCCAGTAAACAGAGTTTAGGACATAATGTTAATAATAATCACTAATAATCTTAGACAAAGTTGTAATTGTCTCCTACCAAAACTCTCAGAGACAGAGTCCTTTCATAGATCAGGTGTATCAGGGTGAATATGTTACTGTCTTACTGTGACATAAACCTTTTCACTGATATAGTCCTGAGACTTAGTTTCTAATATCGCTGAATGAATATGAGCTGAGGAAGTCCTTTCACCATCAGAGTGACCAAGGTGCATCCCACATGAAGAAGCACACATGCTTGGAAGAGTGACCTCTGCTTGTCATTCGGACTCAACACTGTGTCCTCTGTGTGTGTCCACCCTGCGTGCGTCCACAGGGAGATCTGGTCTGAGCAGGGTGTTTTACCACTCTCCTGGCCTCCCCACTGTGTTTACCTCTCCGTGGTAAAAATGCCATATGCTAAATGGGCTTGTGTTACGGCTCTGGTTACCGGGCGGAGCGGCGGCCCCACACACACACTCCAGCATCAAGGAGGACAGACATCCAAGCTCAGGCCGGGCCTATAAAGTGAGGCGGCATTGATTTGTTTATCCTCCATTTTAACAATCTCCAACACATGAGATTCATCTCGGCCGCAGACAATCTTCCGATGGTCATTGATTCATCTGGTAACAACAGAACAATTAATTAGCGGTGGCAATCATTGCTGCAATTCTCAGGTCAAGGCAGCAGAGCATTAATGCAACTGACATTATACGTTACTCACAAATACTTTGCTCTTAGGTTTATTCAATATATATAAAAATATATATAAAAACAGCTTGGCCTAATACGAACTATACATCCCAGTCTTCATTATTGACAATGCTCTTATTGACTGAGGTAATAGAAGTCACAGGGAAGGGCTTCACTGGAGTCAGTCTATGGCTCTGATAATGTACATTCATCAGAAGGAAACTGCAGAGCACGGCAGGAATTTTCTTCACTTTAGGTTCACGCTGGGATATGGTTCCGGCCCAGTGTCCGGACTCAGAGTATGAGCCTCGTGTTTGATCGATAGTTTTAGAGGAAGCATTGTTCTCTCCAGAATATTCTTTTGAAAGCAGTTTTGCCAAGACTTTTGTGAAACTGCATTTAGATTGACAATCAAATATTAAAATGAGGTAATTGTATAATTTTTATTTATAATTTTATTTTTCAACAAATTAATTCCTTGTTATTCAATAATAAGATTACCTGCACTGTCTGTTCATATTGATGTTAAATGAAATAGTAAAAGAAAATAGAAATCATTTTAATTACATTTTTTGTCCGTATGATTTGCAACAAATTGAGGAAATTAAAAGACAGTATTTACTCATTTGCTTTCCTTTTCTCAGAAACAGATAAAGTGACAAATTAAAATAATTCAAATTAAAATCCTTAGGACGTAACATATAAAAATGTATGATATAAATATATTTTTATCATTACTATATTTTTATTTGGCTGGATCTATTTAACTGAATTCACCTAAACTTCTCAATTGACTGAAACTTTTAGGTCGGATTTCCTCTTTTTTTCAACCCTTTATTTCAGTTTTTTCTATATTGGAAATCAGACAATGCACATTAAGGAGAATGTTTTTTGTGTTATGATAATAATACCTTAATTAAACTTCTTATAATATAATTCTTATTATATTTAATAAGAGCAGAAGATGTGAAAGAAGCAGAAGTGAAATGGAAAATGTAGATTTGCTGTAGCAAAAATATTTAATTGTTCTTAGAATAAGAAATAAAATCTCCCGGGAAAATATTCGACTAGTCAGACTAGTTCCTGGTCCTCCACTCTGGGTCAGGACCAGTTGTTCTGCCACACTCCTCCATTCAGTCCAGCGGCCGATCAATGTCTCTGAAATGGAGCCGACCTGCAGTCAGAGTAATGGTGCACACATCATCTTAAAGGGCTTCTTCCCAGAAGACCTTTCTGCTCTCACACAGCAGCAGCAACAGAGGGGAGACGGAGGTCATCAGTGGCACTGAGTCGAGTCGAGGCGGTTAGACCCTGCTCACATCTATGGGTTTACATTACATAGTCCTGTTCATTAGAACCCTGACAAAACCAGACGTTGTTGTCAGATGTGAGTGATTTGTATCAGTGTCTCTCTGACAGGAAGTTCCTGTTTTCTAAACATGAAAAATGAAATAAAAAACCCTCTTGAGGGATTTCTAACCGCAGCTCCTCACTCCTGCCATCTTAGAAAAGACAGAAGGCAGCATTGAAATGCATAATCTCCTCAACCCAGGATTACCTGCTGTGTCGAAGTCACCTCCAAACAGTTCCTCCTCACAGGTCTGTGTAACAGCACATGCACGCTGGCTGCTTCCATTGGAGGTCAAATTAGCTTCAATGATGAGCGTCTTATGTCTACAGGCCCTGGTGGGGCTGAAAGCCCTCCTCGGGGGAATAGGGTTGAAAACTGCCCCTGGATGCTGTGAGGGATCTCCTGAGTATAAAGAAGTTGTGAGAAAGGGTCTGATGAATGAGGTTGATCCACGGCAGGTGTCACGGGGAGAAGTGATTAGTAAGAAGCTGTGATAGTGAGAAGACTCTCAGTGGTGGTGTCTTCATCGTGTGTGAATCATTAAAACAATGAATGAAGGCCTGGAGTTTGGAAGTCACTGTATTACATTGAAACCAAGGGTTCAATGCATTCTGACCTTTTTGTCTCTGGTCAACATCATGTATGGACGGACAGACAGAAAGACTGATAAACAGATGGATGGATGGTAAGACAGACAGGCAGAGAGACAAACAGAGAGACAGACTGGTAGATAGATGAATAGACAGACAGGTAACATAGATAAATGTGTGGACAGACAGGAAAACAGACAGACAGATAACATAAATAATTTGTATGGACAGACAGGCAAACAGACAGGCAAATAGACAAACAGACAGACAGACAGGCAAATAGACATATAGATGGATTGATAGTCAGACAGACAGACTGACAAACAGGCAAATAGACAGACAGACAGACAGACAGAAAGACTGATAAACAGATGGACAGATTGATGGATGGATGGATGGATGGTAAGACAGACAGGCATAGAGACAAACAGACCAACACACAGACAGATAGACGGATAGGCTGACAGACAGAGAGACACAGACTGGTAGATAGATGAATAGACAGACAGGTAACATAGATAAATTTGTGGACAGACAGACAGGATAACAGACAGACAAAAGGCCAAATAGACAGGTACATAGACAGACAAACTGGTTGATGAATCCACAGACAGATAACATAAATAATTTGTATGGACAGATGAACAGACAGGCAAACATACAGGCAAATAGACAGACAGATAGGCACACAGGCAAGTAGATCGGCAGACAGACAGACCAGTAGATAAATAGACAGACAGACAGGCTGTCATGGACTGATGAATAGACTGACAAACAGGTAGATGGACAGACAGACAGACAGACAGACAGACTGGTGTATGGATAAACAGACAGATAACATAGATAACTGTGCATGGGCTTTGTTAATGTGTTTATTCAGCAGCTCTAATTTTTTTCCTCTTTTTGCCAAAAAGACAAATCAGACCCTAAACAAGGGATGTTCAACCTGTGACTCGGGGGCCACATACAGCACTTTGTCTGGTCATGCAGCTCTTACATCCATGTAAAATGGAATCTCATGCTGATGGACAGGAAAGCAAATGACTCAGCAAAAACCCGAATTACACAGATGAAAAGACACACATTGGAGGTTATTATTATTTTATCAAAAGAGATGGGACTGTCCACATGTGTCCGTGTAGGTCATGTGGTTCTTCACAGTAACACAGTATAAATTGTGGCTCCTCACCTCTTGACCGGTTGGCCGCTTCTACTCTAAACCAAGGCCTTTTCAAATGAAAGTAATCTGGAAAATCAATCCACCTGTTCTCCTGCCTCCACACAGCAGCAGCAGCAGGTTTGGCCGCTGTGGACCGTGGTCCTGTATGTTCAAGTCCCCCCAGCTGCCGCAGCGCCGCAGTTTCCTCTCTGTCCTTGCAGAGTTCGGGCCCAGCGCCTTATTGATTAGAATGAGTAAGTTAATAAGCTTTGGACTCATTCATCAGCAGGGTAGAGACTGGAACTGCACGCAGCAGGCTTAATCAAGTCATCAGTGCCCGTCAAGCATGAAGACAGTAATTAAAGGAAGAGGGAACATGGAAGCAAGGAGCGAGGAGAGGAGAGGAGCGGGGGTCTAGAGAGCCTGCCTCGGAGGAAGATAGAGAACTTTAGTGCTTCATCTGTAAAGCAGTGTTTTATAGCAGCATTGGGTGCAGCAGGACAGTGAGGTGGAGTCGATACACCTTTTTTTTCTTTTTTTTTTTTGGTGCCACGTATGGCTGTCACATTAATCTGGCCTTAGTTAATCAGCAGCTGAAACACAATCAGCCGCCTGATGCCAACAGTGAGCTGAGGACAGACAATTCATCCAGCTCAGGGCAGAACAATGGACAAAGGATGACACTGTCCTCCTCCCCCCCGTCCGCCCTTTGCTGAGAAAATCACCAATAATTATCATCATCATCATCATCACCTTCAATATATCACCACTGTAACGGAGCGAGGGGTAAAGGATGAGCTTATTTGTTTTTGTCCTGCAGAGGCAGAGGCCATCAGTCCTGTACGGACCACAGGAGGAGGACGAGGAGGAGGAGGAGGAGGAAGAGGAGGAGGAAGGCTGAGAAAAAACATTCATGGGTTGCTGATGAGTCCTGCTATGTGTGTGTGAATTATGGAAACTGCAGATAATCTGTAAGGTCAGGGCAACCTGTGAATTGCATCATAATCTGAACCAGGATCTGCTCTCAGCTTTAGTCACAGCGTTTGATCGGTGACATCTGTTGATGATTGGTTTGGTCAGTCACACTCTATCTAACCTGATGGACGGAACCAATTGTGATGTTGACTAGACCAGTGTTTCCCAACCTTCAAACCTGCAAAAAAAAGTATATGTAAATATAATAGTCTTCTAGTTTAAATTACATTGAGTTTGAGTAAAATCTTAATGTGGTTAAAGACAACTCTGATGTTCTGGCAGGAATTGAAGAAAGAGACAAGACTCACAAACAGGTCTGATAATGTTTTTTGTTCAGTTTTCATAACTATCTGCTGCCCCCTAACAGAAAAAAATATTTAGTTGTTCTGCCTTTTATGCTTTGACAAGCAAAGAAAGTTGTAGGTTATAGATAAAATTGAAGTTTTTAGCCCTATAGGTGAATTCAGATAGTTTTCTGCTGCACACCTAATGATCTCCACAATTAATGGACTTCCTTTAAAAACATTACCAAAAAAAATATTTTCTTGCAGTATATAGTTTAGTATAGTTCTGGTTTTGCTTATATTGGATGTGTTGTTTTTGCCCAACTTCTTGGTTCTGTTCAAAAGTTTCAACATTTTTCTTGTGATCAACATCTGTACCTAAGTCAGTCAAATTAAAATTAAAATTCCCACAAAATTAACTTCTTTGCAAATGAAAGGTAATTCCAGCCACATTCTCTAATTGTATTTTATAATTTGGTATAAATTTATCAAATCACATCAGTCTCAAAATTATTGTTGACTTGTTTTCTGTCCAAACCTGTGGAAGTTTGTATGAGCAACATCACTATTACAACTAGACGGCGGATTAACTATCATTGTTTTCTTTCTTCTTCAGTCTGCTGCTGCATCATGGGAGCTGACCTCTACAACAGTTACTAACAGGGTTCCCTTCGTGCCTCCGCCCTGCTCTGTTTGGATGGAGTTTAACAATATGTAAGCAGCAGGTCTCACTCAGGTGCTCTCATCCCCCTGTGGCCTATTAGCCTTAAACCTGACCATTAGACTGTCCCTTCAACTCACACCTAATGAAGGCGACTCCCAGACTGGGCGTCCATTAGCTGTGACCATTGTTGCCCTGTAACCATCTACGTTGGCCCTCTGTGGTGAGAGAGCTGACAGGTAGTATCAGCATCACATGGAGGCAGGGAAGCATGGAGAGGCCACAGAGGAAACTCCGCACGCACACACACACACACACACACACACACACACAGACGGGAACAAACACATACCCACACACATCTCAACATAGTGTTTATAGTGACACTTGATCATCACATATATCAGTGTTGACTGTTGTTTTGAAGCCTGTTTAGTCTCCCCGTCTTCGTCTTCATCTTCTTCGTTTTCCATTTCACCCTGTTCTCTGCCTTCTCTACTCACAAGACGCTGCAACAGGATTGTTTTTTAGATTATTTATGTTCATCCTTTGAATAGTTTCCCAAAACAACTCCACAAGAATATTTTTAATTTGTCCTGATTTTACTTTAATACCAAGACCTGTTAAAGCTCTGGGTCAGGGGCCAAATCTGGTCCACATTGTAATTATATTAGGTCCTTGAGTTCATATCAAATGTGCACTTGAGTTGGCCTGTGTTGGTGGCAGAATTTGTAGTCGTGTGCTACACAAAAGTGGTTCCTTATTGACCTGTGAAAAAAAAGATATTTATTTCTGAAATATTTACAGGCTACAGATAACTTGATTTAACACCACTAACTTATGTGGTAAATCAAATTTAATTCGATTAATTTGATTGAAATGTACATTAAATATCCAAGAGAAGGGAAAACCTGGACAATTTCTGTCAACTTTTCAGCAGACATTATGATTGGCCATGGACCACGTCTCGCTATTTAGTTTTGGATTTGACTTTGACTGTGTTAATTATTATTAACCATTTTTTTTCATCAGCTCTGACTTCAGTCCAGTTTCACTGATGACACTCAGGACTTTCTTACTGCTGTCTCACATCTAGCATTTAATGATCCAACAACCAAACCTAAACTTCGCCCTCCTCCCTTCTTCTGTCTCTAATCACACAGTGAGGTGGACAGACTGAATACTGCTGCCCCTGTGGGACTCAAACCAACAACCACAATCACAACCTGCTTTACAACTCATAATTAGCACAGGGAGAGCAGCTCCCACTTGGGTCACCAATTTTGAAGACACATTTTCTTTGTAAAAAAAAAAAAGGCAACAAAATGTATGTGTGTGTGTGTGTGTCCAAAGGCCCAGAGTGCTGCTGATAATCCTGTGAACCTGTGTGTGTGTGTGTGTGTGTGTGTCCTCTCTCACAGGGAACAACTCAATTACAGCAGCGCTCCTCCATAGATCTGTTAGCTTATCTGATTGTCAGATCAGCCGGTCGATGGAGAACAACTGCGAAGGGTTTATTTAAGCCGTCCGATCATTAACGTTGCTCCTCCACAGCAGCAGTGGAGACCTGTTGAAGAGATCACTCGCAGCTTAGCAGCTCAAACAAGGGATGAACATCCAGATCTCTCCTTCCAACAGCTAAAAATCTAATCCAAATTTTTGACATTACTGGAAACAAATCTTTTCCAAACACTAAACTCACAGTGAAGCAAGGAGGTGGCAGCCTTTTATTTTGAAACTATATCAGTGATCTTAATAATAATAATTAGAACTATTTCAATCCCTAGGGAGTATCCTTCGGGAAATTATGCCTCTTTTTTGATTTAACCAATCACTGTAGTGAGCAGGGGGCTGCTGGCTGAGCATTCGTCCGGGGAGCAGTGAGTGGGGACGATACCATGCTCAGGGCACCTCAGCGGTAACTTGGTGTTAGGGGGATTCAAACCGAGGGCCTTGCGGACCCATGTTCGCTCCCTTAACCACTACGCAAGCAACTGTCTTCAACTACTGGCCCATGGACCATTTTTGGTCCAAAAAACTTGTACATTGGGCCCACGATCAGATCAAAAATAATTGTAATGATTTCTTTTTTGTGATGATAATGATAATTATTTATTTGTTGATTTTGGAATGATACGACAGGATTATCCATAACTTATATTTAACAAAGCTTTTTGACACGGCCCTGTGAGAATCTCAATAACATCTTTTTGGGCTAAAAATCTTGTGCTCAAACACTGAGTCCTTCGTTGGTTCAGTTTACAGTAAAAGCCCTGCAGTGTCTTTTCACCCCCTCAGACTTTTGTGGCCTCTCACTGTATTGATCTTCTTCTAATCATTGACAGAGGCATTTCTGGATGACTAGATGGGATTCAATTAAAGGCTCAGCCCACTGATTATTTCCTTTATTTTTTTCATCCACTCTGTTACACCGCCTCCCTCATTGCTTCAATGCCCCAACACTGTACCTCCCCAATTAATGGGTAACTTCTCAATGAAACCCACGGCCACTTGTTTCTGCCGCATCACAAAGGCCCGTGAGGAGAGTGTGCGGCCTGTGAATGGCGAGGCACGAGGCAGCACACTCCAGTGTTTACATTAAAGCGTCGTATAAAAGTTGACTCCCTTTGTGTGGCACGCTTCCTGGACCGGGCTGCGGCCTAATGCTGCGCGGCCAATTGTGCCTCTTTCTAGTCCCTTTGAGACGCAGCACACTTCTGTTGTGTGTGGGGCAAAAGGGAGGTGAAAGAGAGGCAGTTCTTTGGAAAGATATTTGGGCTGGGAGGGGTATGGGGATCGGGGGGGTTAAGTATTTGTTGTAATAAAGGAGCAGGCACGTATGACCAACAATGGATCTCACGGATTATGGCAAAGACAAAGACAGTGTGGCAGTAATTACAGTGCTAACACTGCTGCATTGTGCGTGCGTGTGTGTGTGTGTGTGTGTGTAGTGTTGCTCTGTTAGCAGCTGTGACTCAACACTCTGATAACTATGAGGATGCGGAGGAGAGGAGAGACGAGAGGAAGACCTGCTGGGATTTTCTTAATGACTAGAAGGTTAAAACCATATGGAAGTGCATTTAGACCAGGAGGAGAATATATGGAGTTTTGTGCTAATTTATCCACATTCTAGGTTAAAGACTATGATTATAAAGGCCATTATGGTAAAATTATGCAACCAAAATATTTAAAACAAACCACATCAGATGAACTTTTGAGATTATTTACTTGGCATTTCCTTAAGATAAAAAAGGTCACAATTGTTTGTGTCAATGTGTTTTGACAACAGACATATATGTAGAATTTGAATAAATAGGGAAGGCCAACATTAACTTTTTGTCGATATCCGATATGTCAGCAATGTCCAAATACATATTTTCCAAGTCAAACGATACCAATATCATCTACTTTCTTTATTGGAGTTTATTCTTCAGAGGTAAAAACAATATTGGTACTTACCAATGTGACATAATTGTGATGATATTGGGCCAATAATATTGGTTGATCCATAATATTTGAAAACCCTTGTACCTTTTATAACTTTAGTTGAACAAGAAATAAGACAAGCTCGTAATAGGTTTCCATGCTAAAGCCAATATTTGTCTCTTCACAAAAATAACCCTATAGATTAATCAATCAAAATCAATTTATTTTTGCAGTTGGTTTGCTTCAGCAGGCCCCAGGATCAATGCATTTAAATGAAGTCTATCTCACTCTCACCAACCTTCCCCACCCAGGACCCATGATTTTTTTTTATTTTAAATTGTCTATGCCCAAAAAGAGTTACTTAGATTGAATGACCTGGATAACTGAGAACAATGACAATTCTTATGATCCATTTCGGTTGATTTGAGCCTGTTTAGGTCACTGGTTTGAGTCCAGGTCTCTGAGTGGACTGGTTAGTAGAACAATTATTCAGCAAAACGTAGAAAGGAGAAACAATAGGTACTTTGGTCAAATGATGTAAATGTAACTGCCAGACAACAGAGAGAAGAGAGCAGAGAATTAGTTAAAGTTACATTTAAGTTGAAAAGGTCAAAAGACTAAAGTGATTTAGATGTTGTGGGGGGAGCAGACAAAGACAGAAGAAGTGATAGAATATCCTGTATATATTTGTGTAATAAAACTATAGAGTTCTGATGGACGACTCTGTTAGAACAGAAACATCTTCTCCAACTGCTCCATGCTGAACTGAACTGAACTGAACTGAAGAAGTCTCCCTGCTGCTCTGGAGGGTATTGATCTGAGATTTCATATGCATCACTGGATGATCTGTCAGAAAAACTTTACTCAGGCTTTCGGCCCCGCAGCTAATCTACTTCATGGAGATGCTCTTGTTTCCTTTCAACTCCTGCCTCCTTCTGTCTGCTCGTCTCCTCCATCCGGGCTTCCTCCCAGCTTAGGCTGATTAACAGGAGTGGCCCATTTACAGTATGGCTGGAAGGTAATTAGTGGGATGAGCTGGGCAGAAGGATCCTCTTCAGGGGTTAAGGAGGCACACGCTCAACTACCTCAGGCTGATGTGTGTCAGGGTGCTGTGACAACAAAGGGAAGGGATTTCCTTTTACATTTTGGTAGAATCCAATCTGCTCAGATAGGAAGAGTTGCCACCTGTAAAAGAATAATACAAGACTGGGAATTTTCTTTATTATTGGTGTGTTAGTCCACAAATGTCCAAACCAACATCAACAAATAACAATTATTAACAAACCATATAAACGCATGTGCTTTATACATAAACACACACATTTTTCTGTTTTCTTTTCCCATTCCTGTTGTTGCTGGTGAACGGACCGATGACCAGGACTAGGACGACCAGCAACAAATCCAATATCACTACTGACATTATAAGCCATTTTGTAGCTTTTGATTTCCTACTGGAAGAACTTCAACTGTGTTTGCTAGATACACCATATGTATATATCTTAAATTGTTCATTGTCATTGTACATTTTATTTTATTGTATGTTTATGCTGTTGTAACATACACTGCACTGTCTGTCCATCCAGGGAGTGGATCTCTCTCCTGTGGTTCTCCCTAAGGTTTTTACCAGTTTTCTTTTCCCTGTTCCCTGGGTTTTATTTCCCCTCAGTAGTTTTTCCTTACCCTGGCTGAGGATCTAAGGACAGAGGATGTTACCAACCCTGTAAATTAAATTTAATTGATTAATTGATATTTATATATATTTATGGCATTGTTGTAGTTGTGATTATCACACATGTTGATAAAATAAAAACACAAAAATGGCCAATAACCTAAGGGACAATATTCCTTCTAAAACTCTCTGCTGCTGAAAGCAATGATGGTACTTGAATTTTTTTTACGATGATCTCTCACTTTTTCTACTTCCTTTTTTAAAAAGAAAAAAAAAAATCAGATAAAGTGCTACAAACGCCACCTTTACTCATATGCACAGGTAAAAAACGTTGAAGGTCTGAATCACTCTTTGCTGCACACTCACGCAGACCTCCTCAGTGTTCAGTGCTCCCCTTACTCTGACGTGTGGAGCAGATCTGTGCCTCGGCAGCTGACGGTGGTGACTTCAGCCCCGGGGCTTTAAAAATGCACACACACCTCACTTGGTATCTTAAGCCTCTAAGAGAGCAATTATTCCATTCATATGGAGGTAATTGTGGCCCATGAATATGAAATGTTTGTCAGTCCCTCCTTTAACATTGTGAGTGCTGAGTGTGGATGCTCTTGGAGGAGGACAAAGGCCTGAAGGTATGGCCCATTTCCATATGTGTTAGGCTGAATGGAGGTGGACTAGAAGGGATCTCCCTGTTTACTGTAAACTCTCTGCGTCTTAACTTCACCAGATGCTGGTTCTGTCGTTACAGAATGTTTCCTCGACTGCAGGATGAATTCCCCTCTGGGTCAGATCATTCATGGTAATCCAGGTTTTCCTCACTTGTGAGGACCGTATTTGATCAGCGATCAAATCTATTATGTTTTTTCAACCATTTTGAATGTACATGTCCTGTTTGTCCGAATGTTTTATCCCCTTACTTTACTGATTAAGCTAATATATTTGTTGAGGGAATAGGGAAAATAATGTACGTTAAACATATAAACATCTATATGGTTATATATTTAATTAAACATGATTTATTCATGTTATAGGTTAAAGTTTACCTTTCCTCAATTCCTGTCATACCAGAAATTGGCATTCCTCCTTAAGGAAGTAAATCAAATCCTTAGTCGCTGAATTGGAAGTCATTGAAATATTATTGAGGGTTTTTTTAAAAAAAAAGTTTTTTTAAAAAAAAAAAAGATTAATTATACCTCAGTAAGATATCTTTCTTACGTTGGTTTCGGTCTTTACCGATGTGGCCGACATCAAGGTAATGTTAAAGAAGACAGAAGACAATGACATGGACGTTTATAACAACGTTTGTAAATTTTGGTTGCCAATGATTTATAGGCAATGAGACATTCTGTCTTTTGTCATGGAGGAACCTGTGTGGCTCTCCACTCACTCAGTGACCTGGCCCACCAATCAGGCATTCAGGGGTGAGGGCAGTATGGTTAAAGGGTGATGGAGTCTGGAGGAGAGGGGGTTTCAGGGGGGTGAGGATTTTACGCATAAGCATGGAGGCTCAATCTGCTGGGATTGGTCTGCACAGTCAGGGGCCACTGCAGGCTTAAACCAGGGGTCTTTATTTCGGGGGCCTTGCACTTTTTAACACAATTACTACGCCACCCTTCTGTCCTGCTCTGCTTGTCTTATTCATATGTATAAGTTACTGTCGGGGCTGCAGAGTTTCCAGATGCATGACCCTCTGAATGGGTAAACTAATTTGGGGAGTGGGCCTGATCACAAACCACACTGGACCTTGGAATGCTGCGAAAGAAAAAAAGCGTGACTAATTGAAAAGGGTGCCTCTCCTGGCAGCAGAATGTGGTGAAACGGTTCCACGCAGGGTTACAGTTCAAGCATAGAGTCCTCTTATATCTTAAAGTGCTGTTGTAAAGCCATTAGCTGATGAAGCTGGGAGAAACGGCAAAGAGACCGGGGTCTTCAGATGGTCAAACCAGTACTAGTTTGGGTTTATTTTCACTTGTAGGTCCTGGAATCCAACCCCCGCTTTATTTCCTGTTACATCCACCTCTGCTACTTTTGCCCTATTTTCCCGTATGACGCTTGTGTCAATGCTACATACAGGAAGAAGATGCTGTGAGTGAATGTTAACAGCGGGGGAGGGGAGACGTACATATATACAGTAGCCTATATTTATGAAGATGATTACCTGTGTAACTTTGGACCAGGTCTCCTGTAACAGACAGGCTGAGGAGCAGACGGTGTCTCATTAGTGATTCCTGTAACGTCAATAAAGTTGAGATGGTTAACAGGAAGAGTGTGCGATGGAGCTGGGGGTGAGTGGGGGCAGGGGGCGCCGACACAAGGCCACGGAAAGTGTTGAGGATGGATGCAGATGATGATGATGTCATCACTTATCTGCAGACAGCATGTGATATATATATACAGTATATCCCAGAAGATAAAACCCTCTAATGTGAATATATATCTTCTTCTTCTCCTTTGGTCTTGTCACTTTTCAGTGAGTGTTTTACAACATGTCCTCTGTATCTTCTCTGACTCCAACTACCTCCATGTCCTCTCTCTCTGCATCCATCAATCTCTTTGTCTCCTACCTGGTAGCTCCATCTCTAGGATCATTCTTCTACCAATGTATCCACTGTCCCTCCTCTGAACATGTCCAAACCATCT
>JAFBJS010006722.1:100559-115549 GCA_016785265.1 Paraplagusia blochii
TTGTTGTTATTATATTTGTCCAGATTAATGTAGATTAAGTGGAAGCAGACTTTTAAATGGACAAGAAATTAAAGACAGAGTGGTCTAATCATTTTTTCCATGACTGTACAGATATTTTTCAAATGCACTTGTTTTTGAATTGAAAGAGAAGAAAAAACAAGATTGTTTTGTACGTGTATGTCAGAGAAAGACGCTTTTACTGCATTTGACCAAATGTCTTTAAAATGAGTGCACCACTGATCATTAGGTCCTGGCCTGAGAAGAATTAAATTTAGAAAGTATTTTCAAAGCAGTGTTAAAGGATCTGAAGCTACTTTATAAATATAGTTGGTTTCAGGACTGACAAGCTTTATGTATTTATGGGTATATTTTGATGTATAATAGTCCAAGAACATGATGCCGTAGTTAAGACAGTTAATAAATTAAGAGAGTTTTCTGATTTTCTTTTACCCCAAGGTTTTGAGTGAAACCTCAGATGACTCTAAGTGGAAGGTCTTCTCATGGAAAAACTTGATGCTGTGCCTCAGACCCTAACATACCACAGCTTGTTTTGAAATCAAAGATAGCAGAGAGACATTGGACACCATTATTTCCTTTAATGCTATAGTTGCCTCAAAAGCCTCACAAGAGTGGTGGAAGTGCAGTGTAAATGCTCATATCCTTTTATACTGCTGTGCATTCATGGATGTTTGCTGTATTGATTGGTCAGCAGCATTGCTCAGAGCCAGAGTCTACTCTACGCTGAAAACTCCTCAAACAAAGACCTCCATGATGGACTGTGATGCTGTTCATTGATTTTTGTCTGATAGCTGCTGATGGGCCTTCTCTTTTTAACACACAAGGTCTTACCAGAAAGACCTGCGCTCTTCTTACACATATTTGTGTTTCACAAAATTGTAGACATTTGTTTCCTCGCATACCAATGTTCAGTGGTGCAGCAGGCGGTTGACATTTAGGCTTCTTTCACGTGCTATACATCCAAAGAGGAGGCAGTCGGCTTGAGAATGAGCGAAGAGGGAGGGGGAGGAAAAAGATTGATCACCCAGTGGAGCTTGGTGAATTAATGACCTTGGAGAAAGTCATCCATCCACGGTGACAGGAACTGGGAGTGAACTGATAGGAGTTTATGTGTATTCAGAGTGTGTGTAGAAGTTTGGTTAAATTAACGGTATCACAGTTGAATGGCACAAGAAGACAATCAATCCACACAACTAGTTAACTGAAGATTATCTTCGAGAGCTTCATTCATGGAGAAGTGATTCCTACAACTTTATTGTGAAAATGAAATATAGAAGGATGAGAGGCATTTTCATTGTAGTTATGTGATGATGTATAAGCTAAAGAAAATTTGTATCATATTCTGTAAATGTGTCTCCTGGCATTCATCTGCTCTTTGGTGACATTGTCAACTAGAAGTGTCCCTTTTACAAAGACCAAAAACGTCTTAAACAGATTAATATTTGGTCAGAAAACTTCCTAAAAATATAGCGATTTCATCATTTTACTGTATGGCTTGTTTTTGCCACTGACTTTGGGTGATTTCTGTCAAACGGGGACAAACCCAGATGGGTACACAGGACTTTGGGGTAATTGGTTGGTACTGCAGCACCACATAGTGGCCACATCAGGTGCTAAAAATGCTCTCTTTGGGAAATTAAGTAAAAGATATTTTTTTGCAGTTTACATGTTTTCATCACTCAAAGCCATTCAGTACAAGGACAGGGAGAAGAATCCCTGATGTTATGAGTCACATTCTTGGCAAATCACAGCCTGATAACGGCCTGCTGTATATTTACAGTGAAGCCTTTGTATGTTGACTATCTAAACTGTGATGTCCCTTTATGGGATTTCCATAGTGAATCATCTTTTTCCATCTCCCCCTGTATCTTCTCCTCTGACTCCAACTACCTCCATGTCCTTCCTCACTGCATTCATCAATCTCCTCATTGTCTCCTACCTGGTAGCTCCATCTCTAGGATCATTCTTCTACCAATGTATCCACTGTCCCTCTGCTGAACATGTCCAAACCATCTCAATCTGTCTTCTCTAGATTTTTCTCCAGATGTGTATAAGAGACAGTTTATGGGTATATTTTTAATCACTTCATTCCTGATCCTGTCCATCCTTGTCTCTCCTAAAGAGAATCTCAGCATCTTTAACTCCTCCACTTCCAGCTCTGTCTCTTGTCTTCTACCTATTCCTAGTGTCTCATCATGTCTGGTCTCACAACTGTCCTTTAAACCTCTCCTTTCACCTTAGCTTCTATCACAGATCACTGCTGACTCTTTTCTCCAGTTGTTCCATCCTGACCACACTCTATTCTTCTCTTCACTTCCACAGCCTCCACTGCTCAGAACAGCTGATTCTCAGCATTCAAACTCCAGGTCCTTGTAGACCCACCATTCCACCGTTCTTCCCTTTATTTACAATCAAAATAAGTATTTTCAGTGTAAAAGTATTTCATTTTGTTTACTGTAACTTTATTATCATGGCTGGATCCATGCCTACTACTCTCTGAAGGTCCAAGTGACATTTTACAGTTTATTGGCTCTGAGGACTAAGGTCTGGCAAGAGGCCTATTGTCCACATGAGCCATTGGCCACTGCTGGGTCAGCAATGGTCCAACTGTCCATATGACGTGGTCTGATAAACAAGATGCCATATGGACTCACGGGCATTATGGTGAATGAAGTTCTACACATGGTGCAGTCAAGAAATACGTCACTCTGAGCGCTAACATCTTGACACATTCTTCAGTAAATCGAGACTAATGTCACACAGTGTCGTTGTTAAACTTAACCCTTTACGTAGTATGTGAATGCACGCGGAGCATGCGCGCGCCCTGTGGATCAAACAAACTACAAGTCCCGGTGTGACGTGTGAAAAAACAAATCCCCCACCATGTGCGGCATTCGTGGACCCGTGATAAAAATCTGACCTAAAAAGACCAGACGGATATTAGAATGTAGTCTTAAAACAAATGTTTTCTGTGTTTGTAAGACTGTTATTTCAAAATAAAAGTATTTCCTCAATAGGTTTCAGCCCGGCTGCACACACTGCGAAGGCTGGAGAGATAAAGAAAAAGATAGAAGACATGATAAAAGCACGAGATAAAAGCACAGGGCAGAGCAGGAGAGGACCTAGAGGAGGACTGAGGAGTTTAGAGTTTAGTTTTGGCGACCACTAACACAGTGGACATTTCGTCTGTCCACTGTGTTTTTATCAACACACAGTCTGTATTCATCATGTTCAGTAAAGAAATACTGAAAATGTAAATTCGCGTTTCGCACGTTTTACACAAATAAGATCGTTTACATAGAGGTTTGGCCATTCGTTTTGCTAAAAGCCATAAATTTCAGGTATACCAGCTGAGCTGGAGTAGCATTAAAGAGTGTTGTACAAAATACAAAGGCTTGGTAGCTAGAGGATGGTGTGGTGTGTTTTACAAGGGACAACGTAAACCGCTAATTGTGAGTACGTCTCATTTCCGACAGTCCATGAAGGCACCACGAGACCAGCCGAAAGAGCAGCAGCGGTCCGCATCAGACAGCGTTCATTCAGTGAGTGGTCGCTACGTGGAGAACAACAGGCTACCTCCGTCTGTCCTGTGTGAGTCTCTCGTCTTTCTCTGCCTTTCTGAACATCTGTCGCTCGTTTATTCCGGGCTGAATTGTAATAATGTTAAATTGTGAAAATGTCTCATACGGAATCAACGCTGTCTTTATCCCTAAAATAACGACTTAGACGAGTACGGACAGCGTGCTCTTTTGTTCTCTTGCTGTATTTTTTTCTCGTTTATAGGAAATAGAAGCCGATGTTAAAAACCTGTTTTTGGACGTGTTTGTATTTGTTTTTATCTGGTGTAGGTTAATGTTTCTCTCTTTTCTTGACCAGGTCGAATGCTTGTATGAGAAGTGGATGAAACTAAGGTGTTTCTTTGTGTTTATCTGAAAGTGTGTCGTTTTGTTTTGCTTAAACCGTTTTGTGTCTTGTGTTTTCTTTTTTTGTATAGGATGCTGCAAAGCTATGGGACAAAAGCAAACAAAAAAATGAATCTTGTGCTGTAACAAAGAGCCATAAACACTTCAACATGGGATCTTAACCTGGAGAACTTGCTCCCCCGTATTAAGTATTTATTCGTTCACTTTGAACGTCAATTATTTATTGTAAATTATCACAGACAGTATTAGGAACTGATATAAATAGAAAGGTGATGATTTTGTTTGCCGCTTTGGAGGAAAATGCATCCCTGATGTTGTGCTGTGATAGAGATATCCTGTGACAGACCAGCACTGCTGTCAATAGAAAAATGGAGAATAAAACATGCACATAACCAAAGGGAGTCCTCCCCCCCAAGTCCTTGAACCAGGGCAGTCTGTGCTCCTGCAGACAGCCCTGCAGCATCTTTGCCTTCGTGTCCTCACCTGGCTCTAGTCGTCGACTTACCGGAGACACTCGCTTAACCATGACTTCATCCGACCACGATGAAACGGGGAGCGACATGTCTGAGTGTCTGGAAATCTGTGAGCTCCACGACCAGTACACAGACCCAGAGAACTCTTTCAAATCCAAAAGCCTACCCATCCTGAATGGACCTTGTAAGCCAGTATGCCAGGGTGTGGAGCCCCGACTGGTCAACACCACCCACACCTGTGTGGCCCTTGACGAGTGCGAAATGCTCCAGCCAAAAACCCCAGATTCGAGCCAAGCGGATTCCCGACCGGACTTCTCCCCCTCAGACTCTAGCATGTTGGGGCTCAGCACCTCTCTGCCCGTGGAGGGTCACAGACCCGGCGCCCCTGGCGGCAACAAGCTTGGTTTTTCTCTCACCCGCCTTATGCACATCCCAGCCAGAAAGTACGTACGAGTGATTCTTCGGGACTCTCGCTGCTTCCTGTTCTGCATGTGCTACCTGACCTTCATACAGTCGCTGATGGTGTCAGGCTACCTGAGCAGCGTTATCACCACCATTGAGAAGCGCTACAGTCTTTGCAGCTCAGAGTCCGGCCTGCTCGTCAGCTGTTTCGACATCGGCAGCTTGCTGGTGGTGGTCTTCATCTCTTACTTTGGAGGCAGAGGACAAAGACCCCGCTGGCTGGCTGTGGGTGGCGTGGTCATCGCTGTCGGGGCAGGGTTGTTTTCTCTGCCCCACTTCATCTCGCCACCGTACCAGATCCAGGAGATGAACTCGTCCACTGGCCACGAAGGTCTCTGTCAGAGCAGTAACAACAGTGGACGAGAACTGCTGGACGTCTCATCCTGCCCTCGTGACCTTGAAGGCAACGGTCACAACCTGTACGTGGCTCTTTTCATCTGTGCCCAGATACTCATAGGCATGGGCTCGACGCCGATCTACACGCTGGGGCCCACCTACCTGGACGACAACGTGAAGAAAGAAAATGCATCCCTCTATCTGGGTATGTCAGATAATCACACAGCAGAACAGCTGGTAGATCAGTAACACCTGAAAGGATGAGTGCAGGTACATTTAGCGAATGCTGCGAAAGTTCCAAGTTGTCCAAATGAAACGGTTGCATTTTAATGAAACATTTATTTTGCACATTTAAGATAACATTTTTCACCTACACCACTATCAAGAAGACACACGTTTGTCCTACAGTTACAGACATTTACACCCCTTGTACTCAGCAGCTTGGAACAGCGTGCATCACACTGAGGTAAATACTTAGACTGCATAGTCAACCTTGGGCCAGAGTTTCATGAGAAAGGAGTGCGGGGGTGAAAGCAGAACTAGGTTGCACATGATTAATGGTTTTAGCGTTGCCTGAAAGTGTGTGAGCGAGATACTGCTGTGTGCACAGACGGCCAGCAGAAGACGAGCAACATGTACGCCGGCTGAGTCAGGCCAGAGGCCAGGATGGAGTTTGTTTGGAGACCCGTCCAAGTTTTTTTTTTTTCCTGTAAACATTCCTTTAGACCTTGAAAACCATTGGATTTATCTTCTAAGGTGGTACTATTATACTGCAGCTCTGCTCTGAATGCATAGGTGCACACTCCACATAACTTGCACAGAAGATCATGATCGTCCTCGCGATGTCGGTGCCTGGTTGTGCACTCCAGCAACATTTTTTCAACAAGGGGCGTCTCCTACTTTGTGCTGTAATCTTCAGCTCATACCTAGATAATGCCATTAGGTGTATGGACTGTTTATGAAAGATTGATGTCCTACTGAAGTAACCTTTGTTGCAGTTCCAAAAGCAGGCAGCAGGTACTTTTTTATACCCTTAACTATCACAGAACTGCATGCACTGGTAGACAATAGCTTTGTGGTCAGATTTCTTACCAATAAAACACAAATAAAACGCTAATAAAGACAGCAGGGAGGTGACGCAAAACCTCCAGCGTCATATTCCTCTACATTTGTCAATTATACAAATTAACTTCAGTTACATACTAAGACAGTGACAGTAGTATAAACCCTTACAGCAGGCAGAGGCAAACTTTTGACAATTGGTGTCCTCCACAGTTGGTCCTAAAATTGGACAATCGGTGGGCGAGTCCAGAGCATAAAGATGGATCGTTAGTTTGAAGATAAATGTCATGTAAAAGTCATGTATAAAACCTAAAAGGCATAAGTTAAATGATAATATAAGTCAATTATTTTATCTTGGACAAGGTAGGCGGGCCACATTAAAAAGCTCCATGAGCCGCATCCGGCCCCCGGGCCTTAGTTGCCCATGCCTGCCTTTCAGTGTGCACTATGGCTGCTCACAACAGTGTGTCATTATGCTCATTTTACATTTAAATGTTAGAGTCTCGTCAAACCTTTAACCCTCTACAACACAAGTGAATTATTGCATATGTCGTGGCTTCCCTTTGTGACATTCTCTTATTTTCAGTTAATATATGCATGCACACGTTTGACTGACAGTTTGTTTACGCTCACGAGAAAAGAAATGCTTGGCTGAAAATTGTTATTGAGGTTGCTGTGCACTAATAGCCTTGGTGCTGACACCAGCCCTTCATCGCAGCTATTGCACATTCTCGCGCAGCATATTCGCTCTTGAGTTCTCATGTTGCCTGCTCCGCTGCCCTCCAGCCCCGGTATCGATTAGAACCCTGCGTCACAGGGAGTCAATGCAGCACAGTTATTGAACCAGAAGAACAAGAAGAAAACAAACTCAAAAGTCAGGTTGCTCTGTCCTCACCTTTGCAAGGTGTTTCGGGATTTTTGTCTCCTCCTAAAGAAGTGCCCTTTTCCGACAAAGTGTCATAAAAAATCTTTTGTTTCCTTACTTGTTTTTGAGCGTTGTGGCTGTTTTTAGACCAATGACAGATAATCTGCTTAAAATGAAAACAAAAAACATGTCCTAACATGTCTGTGTGCAGATATGTCGGAACATGTCTTCATTTAAATAACCATGGTAACTGAGCTTCAGGTTTATTATTCAAGTGTTTGGATTTCATTTTATCCTTGACATTCTCTGAGATGTTGAAGGTTTTTTTTTTCTTTTTTTTTTTTTTACAAATTCCCCTCAATATCTGTGTTAGTTGTGTTAGTTTGTCATAAGACTCATTCAATCATCTATATAACAAACTGTTACAATCAATTAGTCCATTGTAGAAAACTGTTGGGAGAATTCCCCTGTATCGGTAACCTTGAGTCAAACCACGGAGTGTCGTCATTTATCAGCTACTCCATTGGTCTAGCACTATCACGTGTCAAACCACACAGCGGCTCGCAAACCAAAATCCTTGTACACCCCGAAAAAGCGAGTTCTGCATAAAATGGCGTGTTATAAAGAATTTCAGGCTATTTTGTGACAAACTTTATTGCTCTAAGCTTAACTCAACTCGTTCTCTTGTCTGAACATTTCACATTATAACTTGAACTTTTGCGTTATTCACGTTTTATTTAAGAAAAAAATATATAATTTCTTTTTATGACTAGCCAGCCCTTTAATATTTTTTGATGTTACCAGAAATACCTTTTTGTGGCCTTTCCTTAAATCACTTTCTATGGCACCTCCATTTGCAGGATTTAAAACATCTTCAAAACCTCAGAGTAGGTTTATTTTCCAACCTCAAACCAGTCAAAGTCAGTGTTATTCACTAATCCAAAATGTGTTTCTTGTAGGTTGTTATCTGTTTTACACAATAGCCCACTATCATGTTCCTCAGTTACATTTTGTGTCTACTGTATATAGGATACCAATGTCCTGAGGGGACAAAGCCTCCAAATTCTCCACCGTAGTGGTTTCCAACCCCCCAAATAGCCAATATAATGTAAAGCCCATCCCAATTTGCAGTGGCTCAGAGGGGAGGAGTTGCTTCTCTTTGTGAGACAATGCAGTCTACAATGAAGGGTACTTGGTGTCCTTGAAGAGACAGCATGTGTGTGTGTGTGTGGTGGAGAGTGCTTTTCCTGGATGTTATCTTTGTGTATGCATGTGTACTACACAATCGGGCATTCCCTCTGACCTGGCAGCCCATTTCCCAGCTTGGCCCCAGATCACTATGGCAATGAAACAGGCAGAGGACGAAACTTTACGTCCTAGATTCCAGTTGGAATGACGGATATGTGGAAAAGTCAAGCGTGGCCTAGCGGATTAGTTTTGCCTTGTATTGTAGTTTTTATGGCAGTCCTCTGTGAAAAAAGATGGCTCGGTGAAGTTGACATGATAAACACATTCTTCCGCCATCGTATTTTGTCATTTGTTCTGGGAGATTTACAACCTGCCATTCCTGGTGTTACTTTGGCGAACATTGTTCTGTGGCGCTCTCCCAGCAGCGTTTCATCTTGTGTAAATTGGTGGCTGGTTGCAGGGGATGAGGTTCTAGTCTGTTGTCAAATTTGTCTTTGCTGTCTTAAATCTAGCAGGCAACACAGAAAACACTGCATGGACGAAATCGACCAATAATCTGGAAGATGTTCTTCATTGATTTTGTGGATCCATTCAAAAAAAAAAAAAAAACTGGCCAGCGTCTGTGACCCCTAATGGTTAGAGGGGGCAACAGCATCTGTGGTTTTACAAGCTAATGATGCTGAAAAGCTGTTATTGATTTTGATAGAATTGAGGGTTCAGGTCTTATGAGATGGCTCTCTGAATATGTCAGCTGTAGCAGTCCGAGACTGTGCCTTAATTTAAGTTTTACAACCCTTGTTGTTTATGCACAGTTATTATTTTGAAAAGCTTTTATTATCTAGATGTTGAGGCATCCTTGCAAACCATACCTCTTTGCATAAGTCTGCCAGCAGCTGCACTACCGAGAGGATAGGTCATTGCAGGTCCCGTGCATTAAATATTTTTCTTCTTTTGTTTTATTAAACTTTAATGACAGAAATCCAACAGCTCTGGATAGATTTACGATCATGTTTTTTACTGATGAGAGAAATAATGGGCGGAGCACAGTGGCGATTTTAACGTGCTATTTATAAGTATTTGCTTTTTCTTGCCCTGCATCAAGCACTTTTATTCACCAGCGTGTGGGAAACAGCAATAAGTGGTTGACCAAATGGTTTGTCAGTGGTTTTGCTGATTCAAGCAAGTTTGGTGATTTATTGTTATGTTTACAGATGATGTTTACTCTAAATAAATGGGGCTGTGATATAACAATACAGTGTAAAGGAAGAAAAATGCAACCTCAACAGGCTTTAAGGTGATATTTGCAATCAATTCAGCATTAAATACTGGATGAGAGTCACAAATTGGAAAGTATTTAAAATACAAAACATATCTTTCTAATCAACACACTTTCTAAAACTTGTACCACATTAATGAATTGCACCTCAAGTAAGGTTGTATCTTACCATGACTGGTCGAATGATGTAGTTTGTATGTTAACTCTATCGGGCTTAGCTGTTGTAGATAGTTTATCTTTACGGCTAAACATAGACAAAGGCTTTTAAACGTACTGTATTAGTTCAACCTAAGATGCCTCTTGACATCTACAAAGATGACCTGTCTTGTCTGTTCTGTAAGGCACACAGATACACACTAGCATGCGTGACTGAGAAGAAGACGTGTCTTCTCTGCTCTCTGACAAATTTAGAAAGAACAGTTGCTCACAGTCTCCCCACTGAAGTACCTTGTGTGTTTGTGTGTCTAAAGTACATTCCCGTCAGATTGGTGTGCCTTGAAAAAAAAAAACAGGAATGAACAGTCAGTTTACAGTCAAACCCTCACTGTGTTTATGTTTTTGTGAGTCCGGATTTGAAGTCGCGCCCCTAGAACGACCCTGTCTGTGCTCAGCCGGTCAATTCTATTAAATGGTGTGTCCTGTTCAGCTCCACGGCAGCCAAAGCAAATGCAGATTGTGCACAAACAGAAGCAAACATGCAAGTCCCCAGAGGTTCTTTGCTTTTCCTCCCCCTCCTTCACTCCCGCTGACAGCTTGCATCACTGGGATTGGTCAGGGTACATAGTGGGCCAGTGTCACTAAGTAGCACGCCTATAGAAAGCAGGGCGGCCCTGGTCCAGTACAGTCCCCTTGGCCTAGTCTCGGCGTGGTTTTAAATATCCTTGGCCCCCCTTTCCCTTTTGGCCACATGGACCCTCAGGGTTACTCAGCAGCAGAAAACCTTTTTAGCTGCAGACAGCAGTGTTGCCAGATTTGTCTACTACTACTATCACTCCCCCTCTGACCCTTCTGTGGTGGGTCCACTTCCACTCTTGGCTGAATGTGTACAAGTGTGTTCTTGAAAGGCACTTACTGAGGCAGTATTTGCACAATTTTTTTTTTGCACGGACAAAGTTCAGACAAATTTAGAGTTGATTATATATATAGTCGACTGACCATCTGCTGTAACTGAATGCCCTTGTGTCTTGTCCGGGTCAAGTATGAGCGTTATTTTTTTTTTCCCTGAGGAAATACTTCAATATCTTATTTTCCAGTACTCTAGTAAACACAGAGGCGTATTTGTTTGCTGTGCTAAATGGACATTGAAATGGTCACAATCATGGCTAAAAATCAGGTGTCTGAAACTCAAATAAGGTATCATTAAAATAAAAAAATCAATTAGAACTCTATTAATCCCTAGGGAGTATCCTTTGGGAAATCATGCCTCTGCATTGAACCCATCACTGAAGTGAGCAGGGGGCATTGTGGGGACCATGTTCTGGGCACATCAGTGGTTACTTTGTGGTAGGGGGCACCGAACCGGGGACCTTGCGAACCCAAGTCCACTTCCTTAACCATTAGGCAAGAAAACATTTGTTTCGCATAGAATCTGTGTAATACAACACTGAACCAGAAGGAGTCTGTGGATCAGGGTTTTGAGAACTATAGGATTTATCATAAAATGTGGAGAACAAAGCTATAAAATATTATTATCAATTCAACTTTCACATTAAGGTGGGGGCCGCAAAAGGCCCACCGGCCGCAAGTTTGAGACCCCTGCTTTAAATGGTTTTATTCACTACAGCTTGAAAAAAAAATTCAGTGGTGCTCTTTTTTTATGACGTATGTCAGGCCAAAAAATAAAGTTTGCTTCCGGTAATCAGTCTAAACAAATTTTATTCAATTACTGTGTGGAACCATGCCTGAGCTCGTGATTCAAAATCTTTCAAATCATATCTTATTGCACTCTGAATTAGTTAGTTCCTCATAAATATCTAGAACAGCTGCAGTGGAATGAAATGATAATAGGGTTCACCCTGCAGCCAAAGCTGCATGAACTTGGGCGCAGCTATCTTGCACAGAATGTTTTCCACATAAAAAAAGAAAAAATAAATGATTAAATATTTTCCCTGTTAGCGAAAACACTCTGATATGAATTAAAATAAAAAATTAAATGTGATTTATTTTTTTCATGAGTGGTTTCTGATAGCTAAAATTCAGAGCAAAAGATTAGGGCAGTTACAGGACACGATTATTCAGAATTACTCTATGTCTTTATGTCAGCCTGTCCAGCCTTTGTATCAGGGTCTACCTGCAGCTGTGATTTTTCCACTTTCACTCAGCATCTTTATCAATCTGCTGTTCCTTACATGGCTGCTTACTCTGACATTCCAATTAAGGGAGGTGCTCCCTTGTCACGGAATTGCACCGATTATTTCTTCCATGGTTCTTGTTTAGATTTGTGCACAGCTGGTTTTGGCTATATGACACCATATGTTTGCCACATGAAAAATGAAAAAATGTCAGGCACAAAAAAAGACATTGCACTGTTTTTTTTTTTTTTCATTTGCCTTGAAGCCATAAAGCTGGTCCCTGTGTTGAATACCTTACGTTTATCTCAATACAGTACAAATAGTCTGGATGAATCCTCAGTAGTGACATTATGGGAAATGTTATGATGTTCCGGTCAGTATCTGTCAATTTGGACAATTATCTTGAATGAAATATGCAATTACCAGTTCTTTCTAGATGGATGGCTTTAATTTTACTGATATCTCCATCGTGCCACCGTGAGAGCTGAGTAGAACAAAACAGGAAACTGCTGTCACTTACTTCTTCATCGATGCGCACTGAAACTCTGGGAAATGCTGCAGTCTTCCTCTGGGGTTGTTGAACTAATCAGTGATTTGGAAAGAAACAAGCCCTTCTTTCTGACGCCTTTGTCCTGTCAGGAAATGAGTTGCACTGTTTCTAATCACCAGATGTTTATCTGCCGCCAGTAGCTCAGTGTGTCCTGTAAATGTTGGCTGTTAGAGTCAAGGACAGTTACTATTGTGTTCACTTATGTTTCTTTCTTTAAAAATATAGAAACGAACACTGAGATGCCTTTGGCATTAATCTATGAATGTCCAACCTTGGAAGACCCCCGTGGATCAAATATTTAAATATGGTGAAGAGGGAGCAGCCTGTGTGATTGTGTCAAGTTGCCTCTCATCACCCTCATCCTCAAGGGGATTCTATCTGTTTAGTGTAGTTTGACATTCGTGTTTGTTTGGCCCGAAGGAACGATGTTTTGCTCATAAAATGTAGGAAGAAAACATCTTCTTCCTTAGTGCTGATGTCCTGAAGCAGTGACCTGACGCTGTTCTCCTTGAACCCTTTGTGCTTAAGGGAAGTAGAATAAGTGGCTCGTAACACTGGAGCTGCTTTTGGTTGAATACATTTTCAGATTAGAGTGTAGAATAAAATGTTATATCCCTGCACAAGATTAAAAAACGTCACACAGGAAATAAATTGTTGTGGTTTTGTGAAAAGTTACGATGGCACCATAAATATCTGGAGTTTGTCGGGAAAAACATCTCTGGATCAGTGTACACATTTTTCCATAAATCATAAACATGAATATGTTTCCTGTTATTGCTTGATTCGTCAGTGGTGTTGTGTCTAGTTGTCATGTAGCGTAAATCTTAAATTAGTATTGTTTGTTCACTGGGATCTTGAACATTGCAGAGCCATCGTGCCTTAGGGAAATGCTCTCACAAGATGGATGACACTCAACATCCGACTCTGACCAGTCACAACTGTGCATATTTAAAGGCAAACAGCAGACATGCTGTAATATAATACAAGTCTGTGTTTCAGCCATTGACCTGTTAATGTAGTGTTAAGATGTAAAAACTTTGTATTATGTTAACCTTTTTTGCACCATGGACCCGTTAAATATCCTATACTATTTTCATGGATCGGTTTTTAAGTTGTGGCAGATAATCACCCCTTAATGAAATTAAATTTCTGGTGTTCTGAAATATTTTCCTACCTGTAAAATTTTCCTACCCAAATTAACTGTGCATGCACACAATGAGGATTTCTCAAGTGCACACAGCCTATAACTTTCTGCTACCAGACCGGTATAAAAGGTTAGAATCTTGTATCAATGACTCTGCATCATTTTGAGGTAATTGTTGTTGTCTTCACTGAGAAAATATTTCCTGATCAAATATAGTTGCATTATTGATGATGGAATCTTAGCCATTCTATTGTTCAGTTCTTTTGTTGATATGGGTATGGATCAAGTGGAAGTAATAGCCAGATGGGGCCAAAGGGGAACATTATTAACATATTCTCAATATTCTCAATAAATAAAGTTTTCTGAATCTGAACCTGAATTATTTCTCTGCAGCCTGGCACCAATTCACCCACGAACCAGTACCGGCCCCTGGCCCAGTGGTTGGGGAACACTGTTATATTATACCACGTCTTATAAACACGAACCTGTAATATAGGTCAGTGAACAGAATGGATTTTTCCAACTGATAATTTTTTTAAGGCCTGTGTGTATCTTGGAGGTGTAGTTTTTTGGTAGTTGATCCAGGGTTGAAGAACAGCTGTTCATGACTGGCAGACCTTTAGAACAAGAGATAAGTGTGTACAGATATACAAGTGAGTGGTTGAACCCCAGGAGTTGAAATGGGATGAGGCATGGACGTCATCAGGATAAGGACACCACTAGGTTTCCTGCAGGGCTGCAGTGACACATGGAACATCTGTGACTCTTTAAAAAGAATGCATTGAACAGTGGCTTGTCAATCAGAAAGAGTACGAGTCGATGCAGGTTGATGTGAGTGACACCCCCGACAGAATTTATTACGGCAATTAGTCCAAATTGAATTGTTTGTTTCCAGTTTTCCAACTGACCAAGAATTTATGCAGCAACATCTGTCTCTTATACACATCTGGAGAAGAAGGTTCATGCAGGTCTGAAGGTTTATGTTCCTCAAACCTCAACTAATGTCCACTGTACGTACAGTGTCTGTCTGAACTGTTGGACTGTCCTTGTTCTGATGCACTGACCCACAGACCCAGCACCGTACCACCACCACCACCACCACCACCACACACACTCCACCCTCGTCACTCACTCCACATATCACAAACATATAGTATATGAATCCTTCATGCTCCAACTCCAACCTGTCTGTCTGCCTGACTGTCTGACTACACCTGGTCTCACTGTAGCTTTGTTTTACTTTACTTTTTTGCTTTTGCTACGTTTGTCTGCAGCTAGCAGGGTCACCTGATCTATCATGTGACGTGCCTCCTCCACCTCCTGGTCCTGTGACTCTGTCTCAATGGTGTAGGTTCCGGCGTCGCTCAGACTGTCTTCCTCTTCAGTTCGCAGCGCCCTCTGT
>JAFBJS010006722.1:116109-214517 GCA_016785265.1 Paraplagusia blochii
TGATCAAATATAGTTGCATTATTGATGATGGAATCTTAGCCATTCTATTGTTCAGTTCTTTTGTTGATATGGGTATGGATCAAGTGGAAGTAATAGACAGATGGGGCCAAAGGGGAACATTATTAACATATTCTCAATATTCTCAATAAATAAAGTTTTCTGAATCTGAATTATTTCTCTGCAGCCTGGCACCAATTCACCCATGAACCAGTACCGGCCCCCGGCCCAGTGGTTGGGGAACACCGTTATATTATATCACGTCTTATAAACACGAACCTGTAATATAGGTCAGAGAACAGAATGGATTTTCCTGACTGATAATTTTTTTAAGGCCTGTGTGTATCTTGGAGGTGTAGTTTTTTGGTAGTTGATCCAGGGTTGAAGAACAGCTGTTCATGAGTGGCAGACCTTTAGAACAAGAGATAAGTGTGTACAGATATACAAGTGAGTGGTTGAACCCCAGGAGTTGAAATGGGATGAGGCATGGACGTCATCAGGATAAGGACACCACTAGGTTTCCTGCAGGGCTGCAGTGACACATGGAACATCTGTGACTCTTTAAAAAGAATGCATTGAACAGTGGCTTGTCAATCAGAAAAAGTACGAGTCGATGCAGGTTGATGTGAGTGACACCCCCGACAGAATTTATTACGGCAATTAGTCCAAATTGAATTGTTTGTTTCCAGTTTTCCAACTGACCAAGAATTTATGCAGCAACATTGCTGAGGATGAAGTTTTTATCACTCATTTCCCTCAATATTTTAGTGTAAGTAGGTTTAAGGAACTTGTTTTGTTCAATTCCAGACTTAATATGTTAATGCTGCCTTTAAGTAAATGGCAAAATGTAATGTTTACATAATTTTAATAATTTTGAGTGGTCATGAGGTCATATGACACCTGAAAATACTGCTATATATGTAAAGACAATTTCCAATTTGTACTAAACTAGTAAATATGGCTGTTAAGGGCTATGGGTGGATCTGATGTTGACTTTTGGGAATGGTTCGTTTTATTTCACAGCATTTTACATGATGCTACAAAATGTCTGTAGATGTGTTTCTTGTGGCTGAGCTGTGCAGATTTGAAGACTGGCGCAGAAATGGAGCTGAGCTGGATGTTGAATGAAGAATTGACCAATTTCTTGGCTATGATTTAATAGAGCTGTACTCTGACGCTCAATGCAAGAGGCTGAAAAGCAGCAGGTGCAACCTCATGGCAAACCAGAAACTAAGCCCTCACAGGCACACATGCACCACCCCCACCACAGATGCCTCATTCATGGCCATTCAACAGCTGAAGGTCTGACTGCCACCCATTGAACTAAAGCCACATCACACTCCAAGCATATGTTTGTTAGGTCGGCTGCGTGATTTACACTGTGAGGAAGTTATTGGCAAATAATCTGCCTCCATTTTTGTTATTATGCTTCAGAACTTCCGTCTATTTGATCACCTATTTTTTCCTCTTTCCCTCATTGTCTGTCACATCTGAAAAGTTGAGGTTGACTTTAGACTCAAGGAGGAATTTGTAAAATTTGCCTGATCAGAAAATGTCAGCCTCAGCAGAGGGCTGTGCTTTCAGCACACTAGAATTCATGCCAGAGTAGCTTTTATTTGCAGACAAAGTTCAATAATGCTCTGTTTGAGGAGCCATTGTAAAACATAACTCACATTTTGGCCTAAAGTGTTTATGGTTCAGCCATAAAAGATAGGAGTACAAGTCAAAAAAAGACAGTGGGGAAAATGGGTTACACTATACATTCATAGAGATTTTCATAAGGCCTGGGAGAGACAGAGAGTTGCGGCTCTTTGTTCTGCTCTTGTGTAAATGTGTTAATTAATGTAGTAGGAATTAGGTAACACATTTAACAGATTCTTTAAGTAACCTGGAAGAATTATAAAGGTGTCAGATGATATGATGACAAAATGGGTGACAAAAAATAAAAGTCCTATGGGCAATCACTATTGAAAAAATACTTGAACCCCGGAGAGGTTTTGTGTCCTTGTGGAATCAGTGATGTCCATCCTCAGAGATCATCAACTGCCTGTTTTACACACATGCCTTTCAATTATTACTCAAAATTCGTAAACAGCACAAACATCTGGGTATTCCCCGCGGATGATACATGGTGTAGTGTCACAACAGAATGCTGCGCGTGAACAGAGCCATTTGTGGAGGAACAATGTGTTAATGTTCTTTATGCATATCTTCATGCGTTGCTGCCTTTCTTGTGCCTATTTAATGGAGAAATAGATGGCTGACAAAACACTTTTCTTGTTGGCTGACTACTAACTACTGTTGCTACCTGCACTGCAACTAGGGAGCAGATAAAAATAACCATTTTCTTACTCCCATTTTTCTAAATATTTGATTTAGCACAGTCAGCTTCGGGGAACCCCTGCCTGGAAAACCTAGCAGCCAGCATAAAAAAAATGTCTAAGAGTGCATTTTTATCTTTAGGGTGACTTTGACAATACTTTCCTGAACAGATCATACTTGGTGTCATACTTTAGTGACATATTTGTGTTTTTTTTTCTCTCATATATACATCAATGCTGTGTCAAGTAGCATTACAATAAGACTCATTATTACAACATGGAATTATGCAGCTCTGTATTCATTGAGACAAAAGGTCATTAGGCCAAAACACACTGCTTATAAAACATGAAAGGTTGACGCAATGAGAAACTCGGGCCTGAGATGCCGACAAAGTCCTCCATGGTTCATGTGATTAGCCATGTTTCCACGTAAGGGGCTTAGAGCAGTCATGCCTGGGGTACATTCTGACGGGTGGCCTAAATGTTGAACAGCAAATCAGGATCATTATGTTCCTGACTGGTGTTAGAATCTCTCATCTGTACCTTTGAGCACTGATGCTGGAGCTGGATCAAAGGGTTTGACTGCGAGTACTCCCTAGTTCCTTCTCACTGGTCTACTGTGGTCCACACTGAAGGACATTGTTGTCTCTTTGCTTTTCCACATGAACATTGTGGACAAAACTCCATGACTTTTTGGAATAACTCCTGTTTAGTGCTGGCTATTTTGTTTATGGTTTTAGTTTTAGTTGGTTAAAGTAGTCATACTGACTTTACACTTCCCTCACAGCCATTTATCTTAGCTTACACGAACGCTCCATCTCTCTGCTCTTGACTCGGCCCCGTGTCCAATTTTAGGAGAAATTGTGGCCCGCAGGTCAAAAAGTTTGCCCACCTCTGCCCTAGTTCCTTCTCACTGGTCTACTGTGGTCCACACTGAAGGACATTGTTGTCTCTTTGCTTTTCGACTATTTTTACAGTACACATGTTTTGTCCACATGAACATTGTGGACAAACTTTTTGGAATGACTTTGACCATGACTTTTTGGAATAACTCCTGTTTAGTGCTGGTTATTTTGTCTATGGTTTTAGTCCTTAACTAAAGTAGTCATACTGACTTTACACTTCCCTCACCTTAGGCATTTACCCTGAATAACATGAGCTTTCATGTTCTGTGCAAGATGATTGCACCCATAATTATGCTGGGAACTCTATTGTTTAATTTTGCTACGACTTCCCAAATGACAGTCTTTAAGTTCATAAAAAAGAATCAGTTACATTAAACACTCAGTAAAATGATTGTCCCAACAAAGCTTTCAAGGTTCGACAGGTAATTTTGTTGGCCCAATTCAGGAGCTGATTGACCAGCAACATGGCTGTGGTTTACATACAGATACAGAGGAATTCTCAGTGCTTTATACATACGCTTGAATGCGTTAAAAGCAAGAAAATATCGAAAGACATTTGTAACAAAAGCTCTACTGTCTGCAATTTCGTTGCAGAAATTCTTTGTTATAAATAACCCCGTACCACAGCACAGTGTGCATACAGATTATATGAAACATCTAGCAAATTCAGAATCCACCCGTAACAATGATCACAATGGTTACCATTCAATTCAGTCCCACTCTCTGTTCCCAAGTATACTAACACTTTGGCAAACTTAATTTTTGCTGACTCAAAACAGGTTCATCTTCCACTTTTCCACTTCCATTTTTAACGATTTATCCCACCATTATTTTATTTGGCCTTTATTAAATTACTAACCGACCACAGTTGCTATATTCATTCTATGTGTTCATTTACAGAATGAAATGTCATGCAGTATGTCCTACTGCTCTTGCTGCGTGAATCTACATGAGAGGCCAAAGAGTCCATACATGCCCTCTGGTTTATACTGTAAGGTTAGGACCTGTAAGAAGACACTGCCATGTCAGCAGTTTGCCATCACAATGGAGTCAATCTCTCCTTTTCATTTCATTTTTCCTCCTCTGGGCCTGAGAGGGGTGTCACATGACTATAAATCAATCCCCATAATAGAGGGATATATATATGGAGTGGCTTCCCTTCCTGTCACTCACTTTCTAACAGCTCCAGCTGCGTAGATCAAGTGTCACATTGATGCCACCTGCACCTACATTTGCAAAATTAGCTTCAGGCATAAAGCTGTGGTGCAGCAAATCAGGGGGGTTATTTAACAAAGTGAAAGAATGGGTCAACTTTGATTATATCTGTCTACCCATCTATCTAGCTCTGCGTTAGTATATTTATGTATATATATATATATATGTATGTATATATATGTATATATGTATGTATGTATATATATGTATGTATATATATATGTATATATATGTATATGTATGTATGTATGTATGTATATATGTATGTATATATATATGTATGTATATGTATGTATATATGTATATATGTATATATATATACAGTATATATGTGTGTTTGTTCTCCTCTCAGAAGGAAACACTGGATGATTGAAGAGCTCCTGTCCATGGTTTTGACACCAGCTCTCTGCGTTAGTGTCAATGTGTGTATATATATATATATATATATGTATATATGTATATATATATGTGTATATGTGTATATATGTATATATATATGTGTATATGTGTATATATGTATATATATATGTGTATATGTGTATATATGTATATATATGTGTATATGTGTGTATATATATATATATGTGTATATGTGTATATATGTATATATGTGTATATATGTATATGTGTGTGTATATATGTATGTATATATACATATACACATACATATTTGTGTATATATATATACATATATATATATATGTATATATATATGTATGTGTGTGTGTGTATGTAATGTGTTATAATCTTACATATCAACTATGCCGTGGAAAGACATGCAATAACAAATCCAAGGTCATTGTGTTGCTGCCTGCCAGCCATTCTCAGGCTGCTTTGGAGGCTGAGTAAGCCTAGTTGACTAATGGTCAGGTAGAGGGGCTCTATAATTCATTGAAACCAGGCCCATTCACACTGAACAAAGCGGCCCCTAACACCCACCAACATCTGGCTTTTGTCTGCAGTGTGAAAGGATACAATCAGTATTCATTCCAAGCTCAACTGACTCTGCAACAGCCACAGCTATTTTTTGTCCCATGCTGTAATATGCCACATAATGCCCACTAATGGTTAAGTGAATTTTTTAAGGTATTTCAAATATACTAACCCACATCTAGAAATAGATCTCAAATATTAGTGTGTTTTTTTTAATGGACACATAGGAAATGTTAAAGAGATGGTGATTATGATTGAACATTGTATACAGTCATGTCTGACTGCTGGATGAAGATCATGAAGATCCTTGCTACAATAAAAATAATGACAGTTGTGATAATCAGGAAGCCATTGACCAATGTTGTAAGTCAAGGAAATTATACATTTATATACAAACTGTTACATCAAACCATGTGGTTTTACAGTTCTAGTATGTATATATATATACAGTATATGGGAAACCTTACAGCAGACTACTTTTTCACTGGTCCTAAAATTGGACACAGGGGCCAAGTTAGGACCAGGTGGATGCTGTGTTTATGTAAACTAAGATATATGGCATGCATAAACTAAAAAAAAAAAAAATACCATATATACAACAAATGCAGATACTGCAGGAAAAAACAAATTCACAATCACAATACAAACCAATTACATGATTTTGAGAAGTTTGGCGGGCCGGATTACTAAGCAGAATGGGCCACATCCAGCCCCCTGGCCTTAGTTTGCCCGTGCCTGCCTTACAGGCATTGTACGGTAACGGGAAATAATATAACAACATTATAAATTAATAATATAATTGGGAAAGTTTTTCGAGCCGGATTTAAAAAGTCTAATGGTCTATCTCAGCACCCCGGGTCGTGGTTTGATTTTTCCCTAAAATATAGTTTCCTTTAAGGTTGAAATTTCATTTGTGTTCTCACTGATAGCATGTACGAGTGCTGATTTTACCCTAGGTATGTGTTTTAAACAGAACTTGTGGTGAAATGAAGTTTGTTCTCTCGTTCAATTTTACAGCGAAGCATCATCGTCATAAATGCTTGCTGCGTTTGTTATGGTGCTGAGGTCAAGTAGCATTTAAAATGTTCTCTGCAGAATCACAGTAATTGCCTCTACACTGTATATTTTACTTGAATTGTTTTTTTTGTATTTGATCAGTGGCCCAGAACAGCATATGTAATGTTGTTTGCTTCGGTTCATGGAAGGATTTCAGCTTTTATAATAGAAGGCCAGTCTGTTGTACAAAATGTTTCTCCTAGTATTCAAGTGTTTTGGCCAGGTAGCGATTGACCAATGGTCATTTAGAATTGGCAGTTAAATCAAGTCGTTAATCCTTGGTAATTAGTTTGACCACCAAGAGGGTGCAATTAGGTGCAATGTGCCGTCTCATCAGGTCTAATGCTTATTGCCCTCTCTGCTCTACTCTGCCCCTCTGTTCGCTGCTCTGGCTCTCAGAGGTAAAGGAGAACAGAAGGTCAGCGGAGGTTGGGGAGGGCAGCAGGATGGGGGATGAAGCGCAGCAGAGGCCATTTCATTGTAATGCTTGAAATTCAGTTTGCAGTTGGGGTAACTATGGAAACAGCCGGTCACGTCATGTTCCAAAGATTCTCTGACGAATACAAGTGTCGCTCCAAAGAGAATTTACAAAAATGACGCATTTTTTTTCGAACTTTTGTCTCAGGTGTTGTCCATTTTTATCAGTAATGTGAGTATTTATTATTGTAATTATAAGTATCATGTCAAAAGACAATACTTTTGTTTGTTTTTTATTTCTGTTTTATTATTGGTATATAATTTCTGATTGAATAACACATTGAGAAGAAAGAAGATTTCTTTGTGTGGAGAATTTTCTTTTTCCCCTCTGCAGACAGGATTTTTTTTGTTATTGTATTTCTGGGTAATCGGAGTCCCAGGATTTACTGTCACAGTCCAAAAATAGGCACTTTGGGAATTGGATTACCTTAAGAGTCTTTATTGACCATGGATATGTCTGTACGGCTGACTTTGTTTGTTTGTTTGTTGCTCTGTGAGGCGTCCTAAGGAGACTGTTGACCAGTCCAGAATACACCCTTATCATTTATTAAGTTCAACAAAAAATTGGTATTGATTAATTTAAGAATCCTGCATTTCATATTCTTGCCATCATTCCTCTGATTCATACACCTCCTGTTATTTACTTTCTATGCCCTGTTTTCATTTCCACCTCATTCATTGCAAGCGCTGAATGAGTCAGTGCTGATTATGAATAAGAGTCTGAAGGAGCGGAGCTTTTACATAGTGGAGGAGGCAGCGTGGAGACAACAGAGCTGCACTGGTCTCTGAAGGTTAGATATGAGATTGGATGTTGCTGAGCAAGCTTCGTCACCGCACTCACTGCAGACCCAACTCCCTTCATTTTCAATAGTTTCTTGGTTCGCCACTCTCTAATGTTGTTACTCCTTCCAACTTCATCTGTTTCTCTTTCTCTCCCTGTCACTTTTGTAACAGTATAGATGAGCAATATCCCAAGATTTCTTTCTGTCTCCTGCTTTATTGCCTTTTTCTTTCTAGGATCCCTTTCAATCCAGTCTCTGCCTATGGTGCCTGACGAGGCTTTTTCTATCCAAACACCCAACATTGTCTCTTTAATGACACAGATGACAAATTAACAGCCTTGAATTTTCTATACAATAAATTGCAATCCCGTACCCAGCTTTCATATGTGGTCCTCCCGTCTCCTCCCGTCTTCGACATCTTCCACTTCTGTTGTGCTGGGTCTTGGAGAAGAGGGAACAGGGACCTGTTGATTTTGGATTTGGCTTCCACCATGTATGATTTCTTCTCTGTTGTTCAGCCAAACATTCAATATGTGTTTGCTGACACTGGTCAAGGTGCATGGTTGTAAATATTAGCTAAAGAAATATAAGCAAACTAGAAGAAGTTTAGAAGTTAAAATGCATTTCTTCCCAGTCTACCGCTCCACATGTCTCGCCATTTATGCTGGTATTATACACCTTGACCAGTGTCAGCAGAGAAATGTATTGAATGTTTGGCTGAACAACCCATGACTTGCTTTAGTGAAAAGCCAATAGTGGCAGGAGTTAGCTACTAATCCATTATCTCCGCACGTGAAGAAAGCCGTTAAAGATGCGTCCTTCATGTGCATTGGTGAAGGACTGTTGCATAATTGAGTCGCGTGAGCCAGTGGCACACCATACGTACCTTATTGGCATGCATCATCCGTCCTCCACTGACGCCTGCCACGGCAGCATATGTGTTTCAACACGATGTAGCGTAGCGGCTGCACCAGCATATTTCTCAAACCAATGACTCTAACCCGACTGCCCTTCAGAGCAACTGTGACTCTTCAATCCCTTCATTTCTCCCTACTGATACTAAACTATTGCAGCTCGGAGCCAAGCAGGCAGGTTAGAGTCGGGCATCGAGTCAGACAGTATTTATGACCCTTTTTGTCCTCATGTCTGAGGGAATGTGTTAATGCGATAGATAAAGTAGTAGGAGGCCTCACCATCAAAGAGGGATAAAACACGGCTGCTCCTCCCTGAAGATTGGAGGGTAAACAAATGACCGCGCTTGGTGATCAACTTTTACCTCGGGGTGGACGGTCTATCTGGTTCAAGCCAAGAAATGTTCTTAAAACATTGTGCTCTATAATTTTGGCAAAGTCTTCCTTGGGGTATATCTCTAAATGAGTGTTGGATGTTGGACCCTATACCTGTAAAATCCAGCAAAAGCTTTTGTGTTTGCAGTTGAAGTCATGAAAAATATGGCTATCAGTTCAGTCCAGGGCTTTGAGGCACATTTTAAACGACATGAGGGCAATAACACGACAGGAACCCTGGGCATCTCTGCCAACTCTAATTAATTGTCATTGTCTCGAGGTGGTAATATCCTGGATCTTTGTGTGAGGGTTTGAATGCAGCAGTGAACCAACTCCTCCACCAGCAGGAAATGAAAAATCTGCAGTGTGAAAAGAGTTAAACAGATGAGATATAGTATGTGAGGAAACGACAGAAAGAAGTGAACAAGGTTATTGGCAAGAATGTAGATTTCTGTGGATGAAGCTGTGACTGTAGCACAAACCTTAATGATAAAATCAATGATGATTATGCCAATCATGACTGCAGCACTGGTCAGAAATCAAATCTGATGAAAAAAATATCAATTGGAAAAATAAATGATGTAGATTTCTATTTTCTTTAAATTAAACTTCATTTTGTCCAAACCTGTGCCCGCCAATAGGAAGGACTAACTGTAGATTATTGCCTTAAAGCTGCTTCTTGTTTTAATTCCTTTATTCCACCTACACCGGCATAAAGAGAGAGCCATGTGGAGCGGCAGACTGGGAAGAAATGCTTTTTAAAGTTCCCATTCTAATGGAAAACAAACTTTCCACAAGCAACGCTGTTCGTTTTGAAACACGAGTGGGTTAGGTAACACATCAACAGGAAGGCTCCTCTTGACTTGAGGGAGTTTAGACATTTTTGAATGTCACTCAGGACTTGCATCACACCCCCGTGCCTGAACAGCTGGGTTTAAACAAGTCAGAAATAGCAGTACAAATGCACGCCACGTGTGTGTGTGCACACACACTGACGCTCTGCCAATCCACTACATTTGCTGTCAGGCTGTTTTGCTAAGAAAATGTGAAAATTAGTATTTAAATAAAGACTCAACTTGTGGTGGAGAATGTGTATTTGTGCAGCCACTCAACCATTGTAGCCACACATTCATGTGCACGCACAGCACATCCTTGCCCACAGCAATGTTCCAGGTGTAATTATAGAAGGTTCGCCCTGTTTACAGCCTGCTCCGTGTCCTGCACTTGTGTAGCCACTAGTTTTCTGCAGGGTCTTTTTTCCACTTGTCCAACTTAGCTTATCTCACTTTAATGAGTTTTTCCCCCTTCCTGTGGCAGAGTTTCAACGTTTCATTGGTTCAGCCAAGTGCTGGCTTGAGACCCCCCTGTGGGTAAATACCCCCACGCTTGAACTGTGGTTCACGGGCTCAGGCAATCTGCGGGTTTGCCCTTAGGTCAGTTTCAGACCTCTGGAGCCTTTCAGTTTTTTACAGTTTCCTCCAAAGCTTTAAGTAACGACCTGAGGGCCGTTGAGTTCCCACTCATCTTAAAGCAGGTGTTCTCAAAGCCCGCAGGTCTAACTTTTAAGAGTAACAGTGGGATTTCAGTTGAATTAATGAGGAAAAATGATTAAAGCATTGTCATTGACTCACTGACTGTTGTCCCTGACCATTTCACTCATTTTTTTTTTATTAGCCATCATGTATGTGATGGGAGCCCTGGGACCTGCAGCTGGCTACCTGCTGGGTGGAGTCCTCATTGGCTTCTACGTCGACCCCAAAACTGTAGTGAACATCGATCAGAGCGACCCTCGCTTTGTTGGCAACTGGTAAACACATCTGTGTGGCTGTCTGTGTGATTTTATGCATTTATTTATTATTTTTACTTCAACTCTTCTCCTTGTCTACTTCCCAGGTGGAGCGGCTTTCTCTTGTGTGCCATAGCCATGCTCCTGGTGATCTTCCCCATGTTCGCCTTTCCCAAAAAGCTGCCTCCCCGGCACAAAAAGAGGAAGAAGAAAAAGATCGGCTCTCCTGGTGACGCGTCCAGCGACGACGATGTAATGAAGGAAAAGTCGAGCGGCAAAAGCCAGAACGTCTCCTCCTCCATGGGTTTCGGAAAGGACATCAAGGGTGAGAAGCACATCATTGTCAACCCTTCTTTTAACCTCTGGAATGAGAGGAGTTAATGAGTCCTTTTCTCAAAAGGAGCTGTGAACTATTGATGTACAAATGGCCCATAATCCCATCAATAGGCAGAATTAGTCAACTAACCAAAAGGGTGAGCTGTGTGGAGTAGTTATTGATCGATGATGGAAGAGGTTATCAGGGTTTGTTGCCAATGAAGCGCGTTATTTACTGTAATTATGGTGAGGTTTAACAGCAGACTGCCTCTGGTGCACCCTAATTAGTAGTAAACATGGCTGGAGACATTGATGGATGCAGGTGAAGACTGTTTCCAGGCGCTGTGACGTAATGCATCTAAATAGACTTAAGATAAGCTGATAAGAATTTGGTGCTTTAACCTACGTAACCTTCAGTCTAACCCTTTGTATGCACAGGCTCCATACAGCAATACACAACAACAATTATTAGGAATTATTAATGGACATTAGGAATGTCCAACATTAACTTTTGCCTATATACGATATTGCTGATATTGCCCAAACATTTATTTTTTGATACCTAAATTAACTGATGCTGATATATACGCAGGTGATTTCACCCAAATTATTGTGATGCCAGACTAAAGGCATTCCATAAACAACTGTGTACATCATGAAAAAATGACTAGAAAAATGCCACATTTATTTTTTATATTTTGTATGAAACAGTCGTATGATTCTCTGTGCAGGATTTAAATGTACACAGGAAATGTCAGAATAACTTCCCAGAAACATTGGTTAACATCATAAACTAGGCTCATTCAGCCTCACAACAAAAGACACACAGATAGAAACAGCTTCAGTCAAAAAGAGTCAGCAGACCTCTTTAAAGTACAATGAGCATAACAACATTGCCACAATGTAAACGAGTCCTCTTCTCATGAGGACAAGAGAGACGACGTCAAACGTCCGAGAAAGTAAAAAAATACGATTAGACTTGACATAGCACGGCTCGAGAAACTCGTTTTGTGAATCCATCGTCTTGAACAGGAAAGATCAGCTGGTTCTCCAGGACGATGAACTCCACAATTTCCATCTTATCTCTTCCTCTCTTGGCTGTTCATTACTGAATTTGACTCTATAAGAGACAGCTGAGAGAGAGACAGTTGTTTTGTTTTGCTTTACTTCACCTCATGATTAAGTGTTTAAATCTTGCCACCAACCCTCACATGACCAGCTCCTTGCAGTAGTTACAAATACAGTTTTGTTATCCACAAAAAACTCCATTCCTAATGACAAAATGAGTGGTTAATTAGATGACAGGTCCAGTCCAGTCCTCTAGTACTGTGACACAACTATACAAGTATATATGTGACCTACTTTAAAGATGAGAGCCAACAATCCGATAAAAAACGTCTTTCATTGTGTGGATACACAAGATATAATGGCCGGATTAAAGCTGCATGTCGGCTTATTTTTTCCGTGTTTTTTTGCAAAATAAAACAGCCTTTTCAAAAGTAACTGCCTGTAACTGTGGACCATTAGATACCATTATTTATGAGCCATCTGCTGGACTGGGAATCTCCAGCTCTTCTCTGGGAGAACCCCTCTAGACATGAAGAATCCTGCTCCAGTGTTTCCCAATTTTCTCTTGTCTAATTTTTTTTTCACTCGCCCAGACAGCGTTGCCTCTTTCTCCCTCACGATTGCTTCTTTAAATGAGCTCTCCAGGGAATTCAGTCACACTTCCTCACACAGGCATTGACAGATGGAGTAGAAGAGATGGATAACACAAGCGGCATGTTTTTGCTTTCACTCTCCATCTTTGACTAAATTGCTATCATAAATTCTCTATCTTTTCCCTTTCAATTGGTGCATATGCTTATCTGCACAGCTCACTGGAGTCAAGGCTGGATTTTTTTTGTGTGTCTTGGAGAGCAGATAACTGATGAAGCATGATACATTTTTCAGAGTGCCTGCATTCCTGTGGTCTGACTGGTCCCAGTGCGATGTTTTAGGCAGTCGTGCAAGCAACGGCTAATTTTGCAAACATAGGCGTTTCATTCAGTGTCTATGAAATATACTTCAAATGCTGTCGGCGTTCTTTTACCGAGGGTTGTGTTGTTTACTGTACAAATTCAGCACTTTTTTTGTTAAGAAAGACACTTTATAAAGGTGGCTGTTTCCAGCAGGCTGGTTTATTTGTACCTCTCAGATTGAATGTACTCACTGAATATTGCCTACGCTACTTTTCTGATTAGGGATTGTTGCACACTCCGGTCTGTTGCTGCATGCAAGCAAATAATGAGCAATTCTTCCACAATACAGTTGATTTTAATTTATATTCATGAGTATCTGCCATTGCAGATATAACCTGCTTTGTTATTACAGCTGTGGTGAGACGTGAGACTCAGCCAGAGTGCAGATATAACATATACCACTGCTCGATTAAAAAAAAAATAGAAATGATCTTTTAGCAACTGTATATACATATGTGTGTGTATGTGTAGTTGCTAAAGATGTAGAAGACATAACCAACACAGTATTTTTACTTCAAACATTGTCCTCATAGAGGACAGTAGACCGTAGAGTGCAGACAGAGCTTCAGCTTATTTTATATTCCTGAACACAGCAGAGCAGATCAGTATCAGTATTGATGTCACGCCAAACAGATCTGTAAAACCGATCTATAAAATACTGGTCTCTCAGCATTAGGTCAAAAATGGTGTTTTAATATATTAGTGTCACTTTTGCAGGGACTGTTGACTCCCTTTGTGACTTAGTCCTTAGAACAGACTCACAGGTCACAGGTTGTACTAAAATTTCCGTCACAGGCCAGGTCAGGATCAGAAGGATTGAGTATTTCCATAAACTAAGATATATAATGAATAAAGTATTGAATAAAGGCAAAATGCTTCAAGCCTCTTTGAGACCATCTATTGGGGAAATGCTGGCTTTGGAGGGAAAAGGTAGAAGGATAACCATAAAATAAATTAACAGAATAATTTGGACAAGTTTGGTGGGCCGGATTTACAGGCCAAAAGGGCCACATACGGCCCCGGGCCTCAGTTTGCCCAGGTCTGCCTTAAAGAGTGATTCATTGGTCAAATTCAGTCTCAGTTGTTTTTAACAAACATTTCTGTGATCAGCAGACATAAATTAGACAGGGAGCCAAGAATTAGCCTAGAAACCCAATTAAATCATTCACTATAAAATAAGATGGTCTGAAAAGTGTCCTAAATGTTAGTCTTAGGTCCAATACAATGGCAAGTTTGTTCTCCATAATAAAACTGACAAATCCCCATCCCCAGGAAATCCAGATTGGACACAAGTCACAAGAAATTTAGCTTCTGGACGGACTTGAACACAGACAAATTCCAACACTTTCCCACCTACAATGTCATAATCTGAATCAGTGGTCTGTTCTTTATTCCCAAATCAAAGTGCAGTGCCGACACCAACCGTTCAGTCAGTTAATCCCCTGATTAAAAGCGATCATAATCCACTCTACACACTACATCCCTCCTCTTTTGTTCTTGCTTGACTTGAAGGCATTTCAGTGAATCACATGAGGCAGCCATTGCCCCCATGATGTCCTTATGACATAAAGAACCCAATGACCTGATTCACATATTTTTTCCCTGTTGTTCACAGATGCAGTTATTTCCCCAGTTTTGTTGGTATGTTGATCATTTCTCTATGACAAAAACGACCTTTATCCTTTCAAAAAGGGTTTAGTTGTAAGCAACTGGACTTCTTGTTGGAGTTGAGGATGAGAATCTTCACAGACATACCTTTATCCTTCCAACATATGGCCTATTGGAGTGGATAGTTGCCAGTCCACTTAAACCTGTATTAACCAGACACGGAATTGAACTAATACTAGGGAGGTTTGATGTTAACTTTTGTCAATATCGTCCAAATACTTAAAATTCTGATTCCGATGTGGATCGATACCAACATGTGCTGCTGTTTCCCCCAAAATGAGGTAAATTATTGCAATATAGGACTTACTGATATCTCAAATTATGCTAATATTGGACCAATAATATCTGACATAACTAATATGTTTTTGTATCCACAAGTTGTGACAATAAGACATTTGGGACTTTGTAAAAGTTATTCCTCATGGTGAAGAACCTGCAAAGTTGCAGAGTTGCAAAGAGTTTCCATAAAACTTGCTGCTGTAATCCCTAAACAACTGCAGGGCAACAAACAAACAAACAAACAAAACTCTGTAACAAACACATACTTCATCACCAGTAAGCAGCAACCTTAGGTGGAAGAAGTCCCTACAGCGTGTCCTGAATCTTACTCAGGACATCCCATAGTAATAATGTCCAAACTCAACTAGTTCCATGCACCGGTGCAGCGCTGCAGCCTTGGAATCGTAGGTCCCTGTGGACTGCAGAGATCCTCATTCTGTCACACTGCTCCTGAAATCTTACACCTCATTCGTGTTGAGCTGTAGGAGCTGGAGGATAGAGACCTGAGAAGAGTGTCTTCAATGACCTTGTACCTCTGCAGGAATATTGGAGAGAAACTCCAAAGTGGAAACAACGTATAACAACATCTCAAATGTGCTGTGATGATTATGATTTGATGGGATTGCTGGTTGCACTTAATGTGTTTTCCAGGTGTCAAGTCGCTCTGGAGTATAAGTCGCTGCAGTCAAAAAAAACACATTGAAGGAAAAATAACCCTAATATAAAGGCGATCAGGAGTTCAATTGCTGTCCGTGTGAATAATAATTATTCAACATGTAAAATGATATATGTTACTATTTATGGATTCCTGAATTAGCAAACCTGGTCAAAAGATGTGAAATGTGCAATTTATCGTGCAGAAAATACACCTTTTTCTGGATAGGTTGTTAAACTTGATCATTTTTAAGGGTAAAGACTTTCATCTGCTCCCTCTTGATTACAGTTTACCAAGTAGTCGATTGTCATGGAGTAGACTCGACGTTGGAGACAAATTGAGAGACTCAGTTGTGTTTTAATTACAGCCATGTGATAATGAAGTTTCCTTGTCTCCCCTCTCCCCTCTCCCCCAGACCTCCCTAAGGCAGCTCTGAGGATCCTCAGCAACATGACCTTCCTCTTCGTCAGTTTGTCCTACACAGCTGAGTGTGCCATCGTCACCGCTTTCATCACCTTTATTCCAAAATTCATCGAGTCACAGTTTGGTATCCCAGCCTCAAATGCCAGCATCTACACGGGTAAGTGCGGCTGTGAAAGCTTTACTGCAGACTCAGGTTTATTTCCAGTGTTTCTGTGAGTCAGTGCACTCTGAGTCCCCTGTGGGCTGCCACCAGACACGTGTGGGAGCCTGTGATGACAGATCCTCTGCCACATGTTTCTGAGTAGCAGCAGCAGCAGAGACACTGTTTCTCTATTTGACAAATGATTTAACAGTGTTTACAGACTATTATTGGTTGTCAAGTAATGATTTAAGTTAAGGAACCCGTTTGTTACCAGATTCAGGTAAATACATCAGAACACACTTGGGGGTGTTTGATTGATTTAAGGTTTTGCCTTAAACGAAAACAAAAAACAAGGAACATTGGTGATGTTCTCTTTACATTTACAATTCACTTTACATTAAAATTATATATTTTTTATTTCTATATATATTAGGAATGTCTGATAACATCAGCCAGCCTATATTATCGGCTGAGTATTTGCAGATCTACGTGATATCAATAAGATGGATATTAGGTTTTCCTCTGAAAATAAAAGGTAGATAACACAAATAACCAAACTTACTGAAATCCCACGAAAAAAAAAATGTATATATATATTTACATTTATATATACAGTCATGGGAAAAATGATTAGTCCACTCTTTCTTTAATTTCTTGTCCATTTAAAAGTCTGCTTCCACCTAATCTACATTAATCTGGACGAATATAATAACAACAAAAAAGGCTCATAATTCAGTTTAATTTCAGAGCTGATTTCTGGCCATTTTGCATGGTTTTATTGACAGTGACAGAAATCACTTCCGTTCCTACATCACTAGCAATAACATTGTACTGACAAATACAGCATGGTTTTGTGTTCATTGTTTCTCCCAGGTGATAAACCTTTAGTGGAACAAGGCATTAAGATGAACAAGGAATTGAAGAAAACAGCAGAGTGGACTAATCATTTTTTCCATGACTGTACACCCATATATACATATATTTGCTTAACTATTTTCTGAAATTATTTTACAAAGAAGTATATTTCTAGTAGCTTTTCCTTCCGGCTTGTCCTTCTTTTCAGGGACACACAATTGCCATCTCCCCCTGTCCTCTGTATCCTCAACTCTAACTCCAACTACCTCTGTGTCCATGTATAGTACATAATGAAACAAACATATCACAATTTACAAACACTAATGGCAGAATTTAGAATAGTCAACTGTACATGGACAAAAGCGGTTACACTTGCTGAGCTCTTTGTTAAACTGCACTTTCTCTGCATCCTGTTCTTTTAGAAATACTAATGAACTGTGTTTTATTGTGCTGAACAATTGAAAAAAAAAATATATATATATATATATTGTGAATTATTGTGAAAATAATTGTTTCTGGGATCACCACACCCCTTAAATCTGAGTGAGCAACAACTGGCCTCTCTGGGTCCTGGGTCTGATCAGTTGCAACAGTTAAAGCTCCTTGGCCATAATGAAGAGCATTGTTTTGGAGTGTTCATTTTTCAATGTCACCAGCGCCCGACTGGGTAATAAGTGATACACCGTAGACTTGTCAACTGCAGCCCAACAATACAGCGTGCGCCGCTCGTCTGTCTGGGTTCAGACACACATTTGTTCCCACTTTTCCTTGTCCGCACGGTGATTCACGGCCGTGGCAGAAAGAGCTATGACTCATGGACTCTTCCAGACTTTGATACAGTGAGAAGCTTCTCATAGACCCCCGCCGCCCCCCGCACTGCTTCCATCCCCCACCCTCAACTATAATGCACACAAATCTCAGTTGACTGCAGGAGATGAGCTCATGATATCAGTCACGTGGATGCACAGACACAGAGGTTCTGTTCAGTACAGTGTAGGGAGGACTGGTCTAATCCTCCAGTCTGATGCTCACACACTGATCTGAAGAGCGATGACAGGACAGAGCCGTAGAATCTGTGAATGTGTTTGTTGTCCAACATATGGTCATCTCCAGACACACAGGGTAAACTCACCTCCACACACACAAAACCACTGCCTCATCTCATCTGTTAGTTGCCAGGATACAAGGGTAAGGGCAAGCGAGTGGTGTGGTTGTCGTGGTTACCCAGACGATGCCAGGCTGCTTGGATGTAATGAGGATGAGTTTGGATATGTCCACTACTCTGTCATCATGACAGACTATAATATGAGAAACTGATTGATATGAAGTATTAAAACATGACACCTTTGTTTGTTTGTTTTCTACAACTTTCCAGCAACAACTGTAGCTGCTGTGTAAAAAAAATGGTAAACAGACAATGTGTAACTACCTCAATCACTACTACAATGTGTAACTACCTCAATCACAAATATATATATATATATATGTATATACACTGTATACGTGTGTATATATGTATATATGTATATATATATATATACTGTATATATACAACCAATTGGTCGACCATTGTATATGTATATGCATATATATATGTGTGTATATATATATATATCTATATATATATATATATGCATATATATATATATATATGCTATATACAGTATACTGTATATATAGCATTAGGGGTGTGCAAATTAATTGTTTAGTATCGGTTATTCGCCTGTGACCTACACGATTGTTTCTGCCATGTTGTTGAGAGCAGAGTAATACCCACTACCTGAACTCCAATCAAATCTAGGGGCCGGAAGGGGCTGATGCAGCATCTATGTCTAACGTCAATTTGTGGGCGGAGCCATGAAACAGGAAACCGATCCATGATCAAAAATCTGAACCATCAGGCTATTTTTCTGCATTTTTGATCGATCGGGGCTTTTTGAACTGAAGTTGAGTTGAGTACCTTTAAGGTATTAAAAACTTTTGCTTATTTTCTACTCTTACTTTTGAGTTATTAATATATAGATGGATTGCACCAATTTTCCGGGATAAACAAATAAACAGTAATGAATTAAGGCCTCAGTGAGATCCATACACACATTAATCAGAACCTGGTTCATGGGCAGAAACAGTGGTGTTCTGTATAAACACTCACCAACGCGTCTTATCTTACTGTGTGATATAATACCTACTCTGGCCGTGCATGTGTAATCCTGCGGAGTGCTGGCCTTAGCAGGGAACATGCTCATACAAAGATAACATTATGTTGCAGCTGTCAGACGCCCAGCTCCTGCTGTGGGTCCGTATCATCACAGCAGTCACTTTCTATCTCTGCCTCTCCTGCTTCTCAGACCTTTTTCTTGATCCTTGTCTGGCACGGAGGCAGCAGTGACCTGACATTTCCGTGCGCTTGAATCACATCGCTGCTGATCAACAACCTGCCTGTGCCAACTGACCTCAGCCTTTATGGCCACAGTGGCTGGTTCGCACGTGCAGCCTCTCGGCAGCATCAAATGTACTCTTTGCAGCGTCCTGCCAAAGGCCAACGCTGCCTTTTACATTCACGCAATTATGATGACAGTCTTTTCTGTGTGAACTTAAGAGAAAAGTCTTGGATTTACTTCAAGTTTTTTCAAACTTCTTTTCCTCCTTGCACTGACCTGCACCGAGTGCAGAACTATTTCCTCCATAAAAGCCTGATGATCTTGTTATTGTTCATGTGACAGCACTAATGGAAATACTGTTCGTCATATGCTTTGGAATCGCACTTGTGTTCCGCGGTAATTTATTCAGCACTAACGTTCAGTCACGAAACAATGACTTGTTCTATTCCTGTACCCTGTGAACCTTTCCCTGTCTTCTTTTATGACTAACATGCTTTTTTACTTTGTCTGACCTTCGTCACAGGTGTCATCATCGTACCCAGTGCCGGAGTGGGCATCGTGCTCGGGGGCTACATCATCAAGAAGCTGAAGCTGGGGGCCAGAGAGTCGGCCAAGCTGGCCATGATCTGCAGCGGGGTTTCTCTGCTCTGCTTCTCCACACTCTTCATCGTGGGGTGCGAGAGCATCAACCTGGGAGGAATCAACATTCCCTACACCACAGGGTGAGAACCAAAGAACCAACAGATGGTAGAACAGGGTCTGGGGCAATGTCCCCTCCAATTTACCATCTGTCCCTGAGCACTCTGAGGACCACACATTAGACGTGCACACTGTGGCCACACACCAGTGTCACACCTGGGATCATAGCAAAGATCATAGTTTATTAAAGTAATCACATTACAAAAGCAATTTCTCAGTTTACTTTTAACTTCAACTTTTATATGTTTATAGGCCAAACCATAACAACTGTTATCACAAGGCATTTTAACAACAACAATAAGATAGAATATACAATAACAAGAAGACATACCCCCTGCCCTTATAGACACTCACAACTTTAATATAACTCATTTGGCCAACTTAAAATGAAAAAGACAAAAATGGTGATTGAAAATTGTTTCTATGCCATGTGAGAATCCTGCTTTAGCCGAGGTGGAAGAGGTTGAGTTTTGGCCTGGGTGAGGGTCTCACGCTGGAAGAAATTAGACATATATACTTTTCAGACATTACATTTTGTTCACGTGAAAACATTCAAATTTTCCACAAATATACATACAGGCTGTAGCCTGTGATACACAGTCTGTTATTAGCATTTCTACTACCCATTAAAGATCTAGTCATAATAGAATTAAATGATTGATATCCATAAATAAAACTTGATTAATTGACTCTTGAATATGCTGTAGAATATCCCCGCAATAGTAACTGTACTTAGATTTCAACTTGTTTTTCAAGTTCATCCTTCTCACTTCTCCAATGGTTGTACACCTTGTCCAGGTTGATGGCTCCATCTGCTTCTTGCATTGACTTTATGCGCATCAGCTTCGTATACTTCCTACAGCATTGATATCACCTTTGTGCTGAATGTGTCTCTTGAAGATTCCATAGTTTTCCATCAGACATCAAACTCATTTACTACTCTGCTTTAGTGCATGTTTTGTAAAGCAGACCTTTATTAAACAAAAAAAAAGAAAAAATCCCACCCACTTTCACTGTCCACTTGTTTCTCCATGATAAGGAGTTAGCATTAGCATCACTTAACTCCACCACATTGATATATATGTTGTCCGTAATTTCCCGAGGGATACTACTGAGGGATTAATAAAGTTCTACCTACCTACCTACCTACCTACCTACGTACCTTATATGGACAAAGTACTGTCAATGCCGGTACTCCTGATTGGCTGGGTAGCATAATTGCATATGATTGGCTGGACACCTGTCAATCACTGAGATACACAGTGAAATGATACAAAGAAAAAAACTATATATCTACTTGATTTGGGAAGAATTTAGATTGTACATTTTTCTTCCTTCGTTGCTGTGGTTGCCCCTGGAAAATGACAAATTTCCAGTTTAAAAAAAATGATGATTTAATTGATATTGTTTTGTTGAAAATTGACAAAAAAACATTTGCAAACTGTAACTCAATTATTATTTCATAGAGTTTGTCAGTTTTAGTCACCACCGTCCCTCTCTTTGAAGGTGCTATAAATGTGTCTATAAATGTCAGGTTCCACAGCTGTTGATTGAAGTTGCTGAAGATCTTCTTCAGGATCACGTCTGATCATTTGTTTCTTCAGGAAGATGTTTGTGAAATCTGTCACCAGTCAAATCCCCCTGACGTGTTGCCTTAGAAATAATTAATTGGCAACGCTGGCATATACTCCGGCGGCACTTTATCACCTCTATTTCTGAAGGTGATGCTCAACAGTACTTCAGCAGCCAGGCTGCAGGGTTCACAGACACTCATCTGACGTGTCAGTCCCGCAGAGACGGGGGTGTGGTGAGAACAAATGTGCAAAAACGCACTCAGAAAAGAACAGATGCATTGAATCAAGTGACCCTGAGTAACAGCAAAGAGTGCTGCAAAGTAATTGGAAATACTTTCCAACATTGACATGAATATTATGTCCTTCACCTGAGACAAAGAAGGGCAGAGACTTTTAACAAAAACTGCTCTGTGTGAGCTCCACTGCTGCCTCTTTGATTGGACTCTGAAAACTGTCCTTTATCAAAAGCAGGTGAGAATCTAGATGTCGCGTCTAATAGATGTGGACATGGAAAAGAGTGGAATAAACCAAAATAAGATACAAATGTCTTCTGTCATGGCCACAATGGCTGATGTAGTCCCCCCAAAAAAGTGATAGTTTTATTAACGTCATAGAGCAGGCAAGGGCAAAATAAGGCTCGGGGGCCGAATTTGGCCTGTTGAGGTATTTAGTGCGGCCCGCTAAAACCTTGTCCAAATTTAAATAATTAATTTATATTATCATTATACTTCTACCTTTTACCTGCAGTGATGTATTTCCCCAGTGAATGGCATCATAAAGGGTATTAGAATTGTAGTATTTTAGGGTTATACATACTCATATATACTCAGAACAATTCATCTTTCTGCTCTGGACTTGGCCGCTGTGTCTCCAAATATAGGACCAACTGTGGCCCATGAGTCAAAAAAATCGCCCATAGATTATATATAATATCCGGGGCAGTTGGTGGCCTAGTGGTTAAGGAAGCAAGGCCCCTGGTTTGAATCCCCTAAAAGTGACATTTCCTTGTGTACAAAGTCACAATGACTAGGAGTTTGATTTCCTTTCTTTTACTTTGTTCATAATGTCTTAAATTTACTAAAAGCAGAATTTATTTCTTTTTACTGAAGCACATCTTGTCAGGACTGAGAAACATATTTGTGGAAAACAATTTATTCTTGAAGAAAAAAAATAAAAACAAGAAGAACATTTGTTGTAATCTATAAAATCCTAGTATCGTTTTTAAAAATAGTTATAAAGTAAGCTAAATGGTTGAGTTGCGGACAAGAGCCTTGCGTGTGGTGATAAACTGCGTCCACTTCCTCAGGCTCAACACTCAAGTGGACATTGCCAATGATTTTTTTTTTTTAAATGTACTTTTCACACAACAAAGCAAATCAACTTGGTTATTTGCCAAATAGTGGCTTTGAGCCCTTGAAGGTCCAGCAGCTGACCCATCAGTAACTGAGGCCCTTTGTTTGAGCTGCTGTTTATGGAGGGGTCAACAAGACCGTGTGAGTCTGTGGGGTCTTCATTATGAACACCACTGGTCACCAGTCATGGATGGCACCCACATGAGGAATGTTGTGCCCGTCCCTCTCTTTGTGTCACACGTCTGTACTCACAGCCTGGTCTAGACTGAGCTCTTCCCCCGCTGACAGACAGACAGACAGGCAGGAGACAGAAAGACAAAAGGACAATGTCAAACGTCCTTGTCCGCTTCGTTGCCAGGATCATATATGTTTATGAAGCGAGACCTAAAGAAGAGTTTGGACTGCCTTGGCTCAGCAGTGTCCTCATGATAAATGCGCTCCATTATACAATTATTTTGATCTGTCTTGGTTTTCTGTGCGTCCACTGTCACTGTTCATTGTCTCCAGTGCTGAACCACACTGAGACTCTCACTTATTTGGCTCTTTGTTGTGTTCTTCACTCAGTGCCGTCGGCACAATGTCAAACCACATCTGGAGCCATCAGCCTGGACCAGGTTCAAACCCACAAGAACACATGTACGATCAGACTCAGATTCTCTGTCACCTTCACTCTGGTGCAGGAAGACACTGAGTTACTGGAATATGACAGTTTTTTTCCCCTGACAAGGCCAACTGTGCTCCCTCTGTGAAAAGCAGTGAAACAGTGTGAGAGAGAGATCAGTTCATGGTCATGTGGGAAATGAGCGATCTCAAATTTAAGAGGAACCTGGTTCTTATTGGTTCACACATCTACGTTGTAGTTAGTAGTTGTTACCGGGAGAACAGAAGAACAGCTGAGAGTCATCTCTGTCCATACACTAAATAGCCTCCATCTTAACTAATGCCAGCAGGCAGTCAGTCACAGAGGCATTACCTGTTGACTTCTGGACAGTCAAAGTTCTGCACGTAGTGGTCAAGCAAAACTTTGATGATGTTTAATCATATATAACTAGAGATGAAGAAATTAAAAAAACACACTCAACTAAACAGAAAGTGAGCAGAGCTTTGAAAAAAAATGGTGCAGTTCTATTGAAAACACTGTCCTGTTTTTCCAAAGAATATATATATGTATATGATATATGTACTTCTCCTCCTTCCGGCTTGTCCGCTTTTTTTGTCACAACAACTCCCATCTCCCCCTGTCCTCTGTATCTTCTCCTCTGACTCCAACTCCCTCCATATCCTCCTTCACTGATGACATAAATCTCCTCTTTGTCTCCTACCTGGTAGCTCCATCTCTAGGATCATTCTTCTACCAATGTATCCACTGTCCCTCCTCTGAACATGTCCAAACCATCTCAATCTGGTTTCTCTAGCTTTTTCTCCAAACCTTCCATGGAATCTTGGTCCTTATCCCAGCAAATCCTCCCGTTCTATTTGGGTAGATAGACAGAACTTTTTTTTTTTTTGAAAAACTGATGACGTTGTTCAACTGTTACCTCCATAAATTACCACCAGACACTGATCTGCAGTAATAAAATATACAACACTCACTGACGGTACACAGCTGATACTACTGATGCTACTGTAGAGCAGAGTCAGGTCACTGGATTGGCTTTTGAGGGCGACAGAAAAATTAAGAAACTGAAAAAATTAAGCACGTTTTAATTTAAATGGTTAATCACTATCTTCAGACTGAGATTAGAAGAAACAAAAGGTTAGTTTTGGCAGAAAATGCTTGGAGCGCCTCCTGCTGGGTCACACAGTAACTGCTCCACAACGCTTGGAATGTTTCTAACTTATGTTTGTTGGTTTGTTCATCTTTGTGGACCCGATCTGTTTGGAGAGAAGGTGTAGCTGACTCCCTGATCGTAGTCTTCTCTTCCTCGCTGTGTTATTTCTGCCTCCCCCCTCCTGTTCCCAGAGCTTAGGGCTGCGCTTTCCACAGAAAACTCCAGACTCGCTCCACTGCATCAGATTTGGCCCCTAGTGTTGGTTCTGTTTTGCTAAGAGCAGCTTTTCCCACACTGTCCATGGAGCCACAGGAGGTGTCACCTCCGTGACCCTGCCTCCATCCTTTCGCCATCACACATCACTTGCGAGCTCATATTAAGAGATGTGTGCAGGAGATGAAAAATGAGACGCTGTGACTACAGTGAGTGCGGGGAGGATGGGTGTCCCATGGCTGTTAAAGTTCTGCACTTAAGAAGACCTTTTTTTTTTTTTTCAACACCTCCAAATTCTATACACAGCATTTTCTTACTTTTTAATGGCTTCATACTTTATTTTTCCTGCTGAAACCAACTTTTATGGAGTGATCCCATGCAGAGAAGAGAAGTTGGGGACAGGAGGTATTACCCTCTGTTATCCAGCAGGGAGGTTTTATTAGAAACTTAATATTAAAACAGTGACAAAGCCTCGTAAATGTGTTGGGTTTTATGGAGAAGTGTTTAGATTACGTCCACTTCAGTTGACTTTATGTACAAGTCGATGTTTAAACTGAATACCCTACACCAGATTTAATAATTTATTAATATTATCATTGTACTTCTGCCTTTTCCCTGCAATGTGTGCAGTTCCCCAGTAGATGACGTTAGAAAGACTATTAAAGATTGACTATTTAAGGTTTTAAACATGATTTTTACATGCCATTCATCTCATTTCAACATCTCTCTGCTCCTAACCCTAACCCTCTGATGTCGTTGTAGGCCAACGTTGACGATGACCCACAGGAACCTGACGGGAGGCTGCAACGTGAACTGTGGCTGCAAAATCCACGAATACGCGCCCGTGTGCGGCTCTGACGGCATCACCTACTTCAACCCCTGTCTGGCTGGATGCAGCACTGTAGGCAACGACAGCACGGGGGTGAGTGACCACACCTAGAACACAGGCTTCGTCCTACTCCACCCGCATGTTGTTCTGTCTGATTAACACAATACAACAAAGGGTTTTATGGAGCATTTGCTTCAGTGTGAATGGTTCTTGAAGGAACGAGTTCTTTACATTCTCCTCCTATGATATCAAAGCACAGGAAGTGTCCGACTGAAAGTCATAACAACACGAGGAAAGAAAACTTCCAGAGTCTTTGTTCAGATCACCGGTTGGTGCCAAACTGTCTGTGTCAACATTCAAAGTGTTCTTGTGTTTTTTTTCCCCTCAACATATTCAAATTTTTTCTAGGTAAAACCTGGGAGTGTTTGATTAGAACACAGTGAGAACTCTTCGTTTTTTTTATCTCCTCAACACAGATTAGGAACTACACCGACTGTGCCTGCGTACAGAGCAGACAGGTCATTACGCCGTCCTCTGGTGGTCAGGTCAACCAACTGCAGCTGGTCATCGTTAAAACCTACCTGAATGAGAACGGCCACGCTGTGTCGGGGAAGTGCGACCGCACCTGCAACACCCTCATTCCCTTCCTTATCTTCCTCTTCATCGTCACCCTCATCACCGCCTGTGCCCAGCCCTCTGCTATCATCGTTACACTCAGGTAAAAAAACACAAACAAAAAACAACATACAAACCCAGAGCCTTGAAAAAGACTCTTTGATTTTTTTTTCTTCCGTCTTATTGAGTTTGTTTCTGATAAATGTTTATTTAATGAACCAACAAAATATGGAAAAATATAATCAGGTGACCACCAGACCAAAGAATACAAAAAACTAACTAGATAGATGGATGGTACTTCTCATACATATATAAAAATAATATAAAAATATATAAATATTTCAATGATACCAGCATTAGAAGCTTAGTGTAAACCAGAGGTTGGGAAACTTTTTGACAAAGAGAGACATAAAAAATACACATTTTAAAATCCTATCATCTGAGAGCCACATATTTATATTTAATAGTAAATACAATTAAATGAAAAAAGAAAGGATAACACAAGTATAGTAGTACTGTGAATTTATTTTAGTTAGTTTCAAGTATTTTATTAATAAAAATAAAGTACTTCTTACTATTAATGCGACTTCAGCTTCATGTAGACCTTTAAGCTTCCATCTGTTTTTGTTTTATTTCATGGCTTTGTTCTGTATTTTTATTTAACGTCAAAATGATGTATTAGTTATTCTGTTAAGATAAACCACCTGATTTAGCTCAGATCCAGATCCAGTCCTCAAAAGAGCCACATCTGGCTCACGAGCCATATTTTCCCGACCCCTGCTGTAAACCATCCAAAAATGTTGATTTCAAGAAAGTTTCACTGAAGGAAGGACTGATGGTTGAACCAACGTTTTGTGCCTCAGGTCTGTTGATGAGCAGGAGAGGCCGTTTGCTCTCGGGATGCAGTTCGTCTTGCTTCGAACTCTGGGTAAGTTCCACAAACTTTATTTTTCCCTTTTTTTTTGTTTCAACCTTAAAAGCCCAGTGTGCGTTTATTGCAGTCTTGTCAGTCACAGCAGCAACTCTTTGGAAACCGCTAATCTGTTGAATCAGCTTTGTTCACAGAGATGAGATGTTGAGGAGGTAAAATAGATTCTTCACACAAAGGGAGGAATTGATCAAATGCAATGAATCAGCAATTGAACTGTGGCCACTGTACAGTGAGAGGACCTGAGCTGTGGACGCTGTCGTTCCTCTCCTCACACACGCTGACACGCTGCACTTTTGCAGAGAGATCGTTAAACCTCTCAACCTCAAGTGCCGTTCCACGCAGGCAAGAGCTCAGGGTTGATAACAGCTGTCCTGACACGCTGCATGGCACGACTGCAGACACACAAAAAAAAAAAAACGGTTGCTTTCCTCAGAAATGCAAGACAGGTCTGAATCTGTCTGCTCCTAAGTGTTTCACCACAAAGTCACTGGAAACATTTTAACCCGCAGACCTGAAATATTTTTAGCAACTGACTGTCTGTGTCTGAACTCTGCAGGAGCTGTGCAAAAATTGAACTTTTGATGAAACTGATACTGAAATCAGTGTTTGTGTTGAGCTTAATAGTGCCCCCAAGTGGTGCTGCTGCGTTAAAACCTCCTTTAACACTTATTGGCATTAATGGTTGATTCTAGTGTTAAGGGTTTTTGTTGAGGCTTCGCATTTTCAGTCTCGACTTTATTCCACCGTGCTGCTGCTAATACAACAATGCCCCCTTGTGGATAACTTGCGTATTAGCAATGTCAGTGCTGTACGTTTAGCGTTGAATGTCTTGACATAAGTTTTTGCGGAGAAATACAGCACAGACATTAAGGTATTCAGAAGAGGAGGGGACAGTTGGTAGAAAAATGGTCCTAGAGATGGAGCTACCAGGTAGAAGACAAAGAGGAGATTGATGGATGCTGTGAGGGAGGACATGGAGGTAGATGGACAAGGATGATTTGCTGTGGAAACTGCTAAAAAAAAGGGAGGACACCAGAACTTTGTTTATGGTCAATTAGGTTTAATTTGTTGAACAAATCAAATCTTCTATTGTAGATATGATGTTCATGCAACAGCTTTGTTTACTAAAGCACCTGTGTCTGTCCTCAGCCTACATCCCCACACCAATCTACTTTGGTGCTGTGATTGACACCACGTGCATGCTGTGGCAGCAGGACTGTGGCGTGCACGGCTCATGCTGGGAGTACGACGTCACTTCCTTCCGCTTCGTCTACTTCGGCCTGGCGGCGAGCCTCAAGTTCGTCGGCTTCGTCTTCATCTTTCTGACCTGGTATTCGATCAAGCACAAAGAGGACCGGGCGGAGCGCTGGCGCCAGCACCTCCCTCCACTGGGAACGGTCAGCGATCTCATCTGCCATGTCGGTGGCCACAAAAGCCACGCCCGCACACGCTCCTGTCCCGTCTTCATCCCTCCCCGGCCCGACCCCCCGACTGCCCTGCTGCTCAACCGCGGCCACAGCAGCCTCAGCTGCCCCGGCAATACCCTCAAAGCAATAACCCCGCCCATCCTGCTGCCAAATCACCACCACCATCACCACAGGGGCTCCGCCCACGTCTGAGAGCGCGCTGACCCTCCCTTCACTCTGACTCATGTGCCTTTCTGTTTGTGTTTGTCAACCTCATGGTGTCTGCATCTCACCAATCAGACACCAGGGCCAGGATTTCAGAGCTGCTGTTGGACTGATCGGCGCAGACACAAGGATGCCCATCCAAAACAAGGGCTGTTTATCATGGTTCATGGTAACAGGAAACAGTATTCTCACTCTGAGCATATCATCAGCCACAGCTGCACAGAAGGCCACACCTTCTCTCCTAGGATTGGACGACGCAAAGACCTCACATGGTGCTACTGTCAAAGGGCAAGGCATTAAAATCTCACAATCGCGATCACCACAACACGTTGAAAGCACAACTGACAAGAACCCGTACTATGCAAAACCCCGTGTACAGTTCCTCCCTTCTCAGTACTGTACAGCTCCATACGGCTCTGTTTCTTCTCACCTGTACCTGTCTTCTCCTTCTTCTTCTTCTCCATCTGGGCTCAGCTCCCACCTTCACTACTGTGTTGTGACATAGTCCAGAACCCTGAGAACCTAACAGTATCATGACTATAACTCTCTCCCATTTCAGCCATCACTAAACTGTCTGCTAAAAACACGTGTTTTTTCTAAACCGTAGAAATGACTAAATGAGATTTTTAAAAACCCTCTCACCTCTTCTTTTCTTACCAGTGCCTCTGAGGCTTTCTTGGCCAGTCCAGATTAACGAAGCTAGCTATCAGGGTACATGCTAGCCAGCGATCAAGCCACTCACTGTCCTTTCAGCTGCGCATCCGTATTGAGCTTTGTTCCTCCCAGTTTTGGCAACACTGTACCTTGTGGTCGAGGCTTCTCACCTCGGCAGATTTATTTAACGTGTAGCTTAAACTGATGGCACACTGTACTATAGGGCTGTCACTTTTCATACTTGCTGCAAACATCTGCATAAGCATCAGTTCAGAAGATTAAATCCAGGGTTGGAGTGAGTCTCCCTCTGGTGGATAACAAAAGCACCACACTTTTATTTTGTTAGGTAGGCCACACCAAAGCACTTCCAGTCTACAGAGCTGTTCAGAGTTTGTCCAAAAACAAGCACAGAGGAAAGAATCTTTTTTGTAGTTTGTGTGAAGACAACTTGAGAGAGTTCACCTGATCTCAAAACTGTGTTTGACCAGGACTTTATGAAAAGTGACAGCCCTTAAGAGTAATGACTTCATACTGAGTCTTGTCCATGAGCAAGGCATTTTTATTTTCACTACTTTAATTTTGGTCGCCAGTAGGAGGGAGTTACAGACTGGTGCTTTACCTCGGACCGTGTGCTGAAGCTACTGTACGTCCAACAACATGTGATGGTGTCTGAAAACAGGATTTTTTTTTTTTTTTTTTTTAACAAATCGCTCTTCTTCAGAAACGAAACAATTATTTGCAGCCAATCAATTGCATCTTGTTGGCTTTGTACTGCACTGGCATCTCCATGTTAATGGTCATCAGATGTACATAATAGGTAACAAGTAGTCTAGACTTTAACAAATTATAACTCAGCAAAAGAAAGCATGAAAATCAACTGATTTTACCTTCATTTAAGACACGCAATCAGTGTTTCGGTCGGTGGGTTTTGGATGCCCTCTAGTGGATAAAAAAGGGGACACTCAAAAATCCAGTAAAATCACTATAACCAAACAACTGGAGAAAGAAGTGAAAACTAAAAGTCAACATTTTTTTTGAAGACATCACAAAGTGATATGCGGCTTTTGACCTATTTTTTTCCCTGCAGACCACGTGACTACTGCTAGTTTAACGCATTATTTGGCTGTACAGTCTGCACAGTCAAATGCATGAGGGCAACTGCTGTATTTTCACAGATTTTCATTCATCATTTGTTGATCATTAATCATTAAAAGCAAAAGATTATTCAATTAAATGTGGCACATTGATAGAGATTCATGTTTTTGTTGTATGGCAAGTTATGCTGTTTTTTTTTTTTATCAATAAGGTTATTTCAGTGATTTCTAGGAGATGTGATGAAGTGAATTCTTTGGGCCAAGTTTTTATCAGGTATCAATTAAAACAGGCCCTCAGTGATGAATTTTTCTGCATTATTCGTGATCTTCGTGTAAATAGTGAATTAAACATGTTAACAAACTCATTGATATATAGATAGATGTGTATTTATGAACTAACCCATGACATTGTAATTTTAAAGAACTTGGACTTATGTGACGGTGATAACGCGAGACGAAAAGAATTACTGGACAGGACCTCCTGTGTCTCAGGGGCACTTGGGTCGGGAGTCTAGTTGGAATTGGGAGGAGAGTTGGTGATAGCCACCTGGAAAAAAGGAAATACAATTATTTTCTTTTATTTTCCATATTAAAAATCAACGCAAACGCAAAGAAAATATTCCAACTTGTGAAATCATGTAGCTTCTTCGCCTCACTCCTAAACCTATAAATACTCTTAGAACATATGGTACCTTAGCACTGAGGAATTGGTCTGTCCCTGTACAACCCTAAAGCAGTGCTTCTCAACCACTTTGCCACAGCACATATGTGTAAGACTACAGAAAATTAGAGTGAAATAGAACCGTATTTTACTTAATGTTTCTGATAATTCTTTAACTCAGTACCAACAGATGGCCATTATATCCTAAAGAGAAACTGAGCAGAGGTTGAAGATTGTCCTTTAGTTGAATCTTCATGTTTCTTTCTTCAATTTCTGCGAATACATCAGTCTTGTGTTTCGCTAATCAGGCCTGTATGTCATTAAGATAAGTTGTTGGTAAAAGTTATAACATATCTCATATCTTCAAATTTAAAATATTAATATTTCTCTAATGTAGCTAAAGAAAAGGCTTAGAAACACTAATCAACAGCATAAAATATGGCCAAACTGAGACAACAATAATTTAACAACTTCTGCATGAATGTTCCCCACTTTACAACAGAATATTTTATATCATGTGAATTGGATTTTTTTTTCTTTAAAAAGGCTATGTAAAATAATCTTTCATCACCAATTTAATTTCTCTTACATTCCATTACAGTCAACTACTAATTTATTTACGTTTCTAGCCTAAACAATAACTGCAAGAAAAATGTAGAGAAGCTGTAGAAGGGAGACAACAACTCACCCACATTTCTAGTTGCCCATTTAATCATCTAAGATCAGATGATGTTTATTAGAATTTAAAAACCAATTTTAACAGTGAAGTGCAAAAAAAAAATACATATTTATGTCTTTACTGTGGCCTGGTACCAGTCCAGGTGCCACAGAAAACATGGACCTTTAGGAAACTCAAACCACGGGCTATTTCCATAAAAACATGTTGCCTACTCTGAGTTATGTTTGTGATTGTGTTTAGAAGAATGTGTGCCAGATGAATAAAAGTGTGAACTCATGTGTTTTGACCAGCTAGTCTCCATTGTGGGGGAAAAAAAACCCTGTGAGATACAACCAAGGTCTGAAAGGTTCAATTCAGAGTCCACTTTCCACAGGTTTTTCAGATTGGTCATTGAATGTTATGAAAATTATTCTCACATTTCAGTGTGTTAGTTTAAAACACTAGTTCCTGTTAGAACTGTACCAATGTGAATTTATTGGTCATGAAATAAAACATGACTTTAAATGTCATTATGTAGATTCAGGTTAAAATGACTTGGCCTAAAAACCTTCTTAAAGCATCAAATTGCAATACATTATTTATCTGGATACTCTAAGCCTAACTAACTTTGCAGTATTGGGGTGTAATCAACCAATCAGTGCAGCTTTGGCGTGAAGGTCAGAGAATCCTGGTTTCACAGATGCTGAAAAGACAGTAAATGCAACAATGTGACTTAATGTCATTGTATAACTTCAAGGTTCTAAGACACAGGAGTAAAATCTTTACTTTTCTGTGGTTTTGTGGTAAAGCAAGTTTCCAAGGTGAGAACAGAGTCTGAACAAAGTCCTGTAAAATTCCAACAAGAATTCAAATTCTTCAACGCTTTGTGTTGGTGGGGAGACAAAGTCTAATGTTTGTGAACACTTTGCTTTACAAATGCCTTGAATACTTGATACTTGTCATTAAATAATGAGAAATGCTCATGTGTGGTCATTGAGGTACTATATATAGTAAATAAAGTATACTATATATATTTAGGTATCCATATTTAAAAGGTTATACAGGACTATATCACTTGAAGTGATAATTTGACATGACACTGTAGTGTAGTTCACGGACCGGTTGTTAAGTTGTGGCAGATACATATCCCTTAATAAAATAAAATTGTTCTGAAATATCTTCCTACCTATAAAATTTTCCTACCTGAATGAACTGTGCATGGGCACAACAAGGATTTTACAAGTGCACACAGCCTATAACTTTCTGCTACCAGACCAATATAACAACTCTTGTATCAATGACTCTGCGTCATTTTGAGTTTATTGTTGATGTCTCCATAGAGAAAATATTTCCTAATCAAATATAGTTGCATTATTGATGATGGATCATAATAATCTTGGCCACTGGCACTTCTTAGATGCACTTAGGTAAGGAAGCCCAAGTCTGCCCAAAATTTGTGATAAAATTTAAATAAAACATCATATATGAACACGTCAATATATCAAAGAACTAGAGAAATTAAAAGGTCACAAAATGTTTTACCTGACTATGGCTTTACCATCAACAAAAAACAAAAAAGAAAAGTCCCAGAAATGCTCAGAAAATTCTCATTGAAATCCTAGAATGCTGCCACATAAATAACTTATGCTAAAAATTATTTTTTCTGGATGTGTCAAAATAGAACGCAGAGTAGCATTTATCCATCACAAAGAAATTGCAAAAAAAGTCCCAGTCTTGCCTAAGAGTGCAACTGAAAATAATCGGCCACATGAATAATTTGTGCTAAAGAGTAAATATATGACACAAATTGAATGGGGTCTTGATTGAAAGAGCCCACAAATTTCCTGAAAATGCTATTTTATGCTCCAAAATATGTTGCAAAGTGAATAGTTTGCTAAAAACAAAACAAAAAAGCCACAAAGATAGCATATCATGCTTAGTTAGCATATCAATCTTTTCTGCAGGATTTTTGTTAAATTGAATTTTTCTATTTCTCAACAAAATTCTTATTTACTCTGTACTTCTGTTGACAGTGGCTAAAAATGTCATTAAAACGTCCACGTGGAAGATATATAAACTGTCAAAAAATTACAAACATTTATGTAATGGAAAATAAAAAAATATATACTTGTAAAACAACGATCTTTCAACCATTTAACTAAATAGCCTAAATTTCGTCGTTAATGTTCGTTCGTAGGTACGATATCGGATGTTTTCTATTGGCTCGGTACAACAAACCGAGTCTGACGTGGAAGCAGACAGTGAGTCGACACTCGACAACGACCACCGTTAGTTTTAGCCTGGAATATGCGCTGAGTTCTGTGGATAACCAACCCACCCACTCTGACGTCACAGTAGCTGGAAACTTAACCACGACGCGCCATTTTTACCTTAATGGCAACTCAGTCTATGACGCCGGGAGCTGGCAACTTTTCCGGTCAGACAACTGAGCAACTTTGGCTTTTGTTTGAGTATGTTCCGGTGTCGTGTCGAGGTAGTAACACGGATATCTACGAAGTCGTACAATTAACATATTAACGATGCGCTGCCATAAATCGCTTCCGGTCGTCGATATCCCGCCGGAAGTCAGTATTTCCGATGTTGTTCCCCCCAAATGTTTTGTTGTCTGCAAGTTGCTTGACAGAATTTAATCAGAATAGAATGGCATATTTAAAAAAATATATAATTTTTTTTACATTTTTTAAACAAATGAGACACATAGGCAGGAATTAAGAAAGCAGTTTTATTTCTCACCAGCTTCAGTCAGATCCTGAAAGCCTACTCTACACAAATACCATCCAGGACATTGTTGGATTTCTGTAGAACTGCATTGTGTATCTTATAGAATAAAAAAATAAATTAAACATTTGTTGCTCACTGGCCTCACCAACACAACACCAGCATTGACAACATGCAACAGTAGGCTGTAGGTCCATTTTCACTAAACAGGCTTAAAAAATTGTAAATAATAAATGAAACATAAAGTATAAGGACTGCTGCTCTCTGTCTGATCATCCTGATGGGGAATTATTATTACATCAAACTGAGGGCCATGAAAATTCAAGTTTCAGGACTATGGTGATTTTGATGGAAAATGGACGTGTGTGTGAAGTACATTAAACAAGACAAGGTGGCATTTGGTGCAAATGGAAAAAAAGGAACAAAGAAAACACAGTGAATAAGGTGATCCCAGGTGATTGTGTCACAGTTACTTGTGATAATTTCATTGATGGTGTGAAGTTTGTCCCCAACGATACCTGACATTGTGTCAATATCTGAGCCTTGATTGTCAAGATTTTTATAAATTCTTTACTGCCATTTAAAAAAAAGCTAGAAAATAGAATAGAATATAAAAACTAAAATAATAATAAAAATGTGATGAATATGATTTTTATCACAAAACAAAATTCAAAGTAGCTTTTTGAAATAATCATTAAAAAAAAAAGTCTCAACATAAACACCACATTAGCCAAGGGAGAAAAGATAAAAAGTGCATTTGGGGTCAGATTGGATGATGGTCTAACAGCCGAATGGTTTCTATGCTACGGGAGAATCATGCTGAAATAAATAACACAGCTTGTTTTATCATTGTTAGTGTCAGGTGTCAAACTAGTGGCCAACTAGAGGCCAGGACTGCCAACAGAATGAATACAGCAAATATCAGACAGGGCACTCAGTGACATGTACTGGGCAGCGATGCCTCCTCTGTCCTAGTCAGGTTAGAGATGATCTCTCCTAGTTAACAACTGTTAACAATCTCCGCAGATGACAAACAAAGTTCCAACACTCAAGTCTGTACTAAACATTTTAACTAAATCTTTGAATTTCATTTTATATTCCTTTTATTCCCAAACAAAAATTAGATGATATACTGTATATATATATATATACAGTATATACACTGTATATATATTTGGGAAAAAATACAAAAGATGTAACACTGTTTACTCAAATATCGGCATCAGTAAAAAAAAATAAACAACCATTTTAATACTCATTTTACAACTCTGGCTGACTTAAGGTGGCATCAATCGCTGCTGATCTTTGCTCATCTCCTGACCGTGTCTCTGTGGCAACCAGCAGCTCATTGGCTGACTGGTGAGTGCTTGCATCCGCCTCAGAGGATCTGATTGGTGGGCTGAGGCAGAGAGCCGCTGCCTTCAAAGCTGTCTCTTATACAACAGTATGTATACTGTATATATATTTGGGAAAAAATACAAAAGATGTAACACTGTTTACTCAAATATCGGCATCAGTAAAAAAAAAAAAACAACCATTTTAATACTCATTTTACAACTCTGGCTGACTTAAGGTGGCATCAATTGCTGCTGATCTTTGCTCATCTCCTGACCGTGTCTCTGTGGCAACCAGCAGCTCATTGGCTGACTGGTGAGTGCTTGCATCCGCCTCAGAGGATCTGATTGGTGGGCTGAGGCAGAGAGCCGCTGCCTTCAAAGTCCAAGGTGAGGGGCAGCTCCTGCACCAGCCCGTCTTTCAGCGTGGTGCTAGTCTGTGTGATGATGTTGGTGGGGCTCCCGTTGATGCTGGTCGGCTGCACTTTGGGATTCAGTGTCTTTGGGGACAGGGGGAGATAACCTTGTGCTTGGAAAATGTCCTCCTCATCTTTGGGCTCAAGGCTCAGAGTGAGACCCAGAGAGCCCGGGACCTGGATGCGGTCCAGCATGGTCTCCAGCAGGCTGTCCCGCCGAGTCTCCAGCTCCGTCAGTCCGTTCCCGCTGAACGCGTCTCCTTCCATCTCCTCCAGCTGCTGCGTCCACGCATCGCTCCGGAGGACGACTTTGTCTCTACTTGGACCTGCTGATGTTTCCATCGCCGGTGACGCTGACGTGTCAGACCCCTGAATTCTGTCATCAAGCCTCTCGGGAAGGTCATTGACAACAGAGTCCAGTTTCTTTTCTGCGGTGGGCCTGGGCACAGGTGGAGCTGGTGATAATGTTCTGCCGGGGGCAGGGGTGGTGAGGCGGGCCTCTGTGTACAGGCCCACCCAGCCGCCGCCGCTGCCCTCTTCAAAGCCTCCACCTCCGGCCCCTGAGCCCAGCTCTGGCAGGGTGGAGTCGTCAAGCTTATGGGTTTGGTTGAATGTGTTCAAATCGTGTAGCAGTGCAAACATATTATCTACATCCTTCTGAAAGTTCGCCCAGTCGTCTGGGCCGGGGCTGTAGTCGGGCCTACAATCGTAAAGGCTTTCGTTGATGCTGTACAGATCCTCCAGTCCCTGCCAGTTCACCTCCTCGTCCGTCAGGTTCGGAAGCTTAACCCTGTCGTCCGTCCCATAATGGCTGTGTGCTGCTGGGGAGATGAAAATAAAAAAAAGAGTTGTGAGGATGTGGAAAAAAAAAAGCACGGAGGACGTGTTTTCTGTCCAAGAACACAGGACATCTCATTCTGAAGCAGACAGCAGTATGAGGTGCAACGTTTACCATAAGCTGAAAGCTCAAGCCACAAGAATTGCAAAGACATGCTGGCTCAGAAATTAGAGTAAAATATGAAATTGCATCATAAAGTCCAATCTGCATAACAGGTGCAGTTATTGATGCAAAGTCAGAAAACCTGAAATGCAACCAAAAGAGGAAAAAGTTCAGCAAAAGGAGAAAAAAAAAAAAGAATGTAGATCGCTGAGGTACGGTTCCCAGATTTCTAGAATTAAATCAAAAATCAAGAAAAATCAGGACATAGTGAAAATAAAATAAGATCTGATTCAGCTACAAAATCAAAAAAGGTCTTTGGCTGGATATGATTTTTGCAGACATTAAAGAAGAAGGGTCAGCTCCCCATGTGAGGTCTGCACTGCTGCAACTATAGCACATAAGCTGAGGCAACTCACAGGAAAGACAGGCTTGGTCTCCTCTTTGACCACTTTCGGTGCTGCTGTTGCCTGGTTGGCAGGTGTCAGAAACAGAGTCAAAAGTCAGTGGGAGGACACAGTGGTCACAGCTACCCAGGTGTGCATTCCACCACTGGATGAGTGAGAGGTAGAATGGACACCATTGTAGGTGGTGGGCTATTCTGGTTGAGAGGCTACAACGAGGGGACTGAGGTGATGTGATGTGATGGGAGGCTGATGTTAAAGGAGCCGTTCAACATTGTGTTACAGAAGAAATCTTTCCAACATAGTAGAAGATCCTGTCTGTGTGAAAACATTGAACTGCTCCTTTATAGAATGTATATGCATGAGTGGATGATGGTACAGCTCCATGCATCAGCATTCACATGCACTGCAGGCCTTGGTAGAACTTCTGTTCAGCAACGTCTTTTACTGTTTTAGTCTTTGTTCAGCACTAAGACTGACGTTGAACCCATGAACTGGTCAGAGTTCATATTTTTAAGGGTGCTGCTAAATATGCAGTGTCTCAGCAGTTTTGTGAATGCCCTTTGAGTTACTAATGCTTGGATATGATTAGATCTAATGTCATTAGATCATCAACAATTCATTTTTGTTGTCTCGCATCTTTGATTTGGCCAGAGTTTTACGCCGGATGCCCTTCCTGACACAACCCACACTATTTATCCAGGCACTAAAAAAAAACACTGGCTTGTGCTCCCTAGTGGCTGGTTTCTAATGCCATCCAACAATCAATGGATATCAATATTTAAAATTGAAAACTGATTGGGGGAAAAAACACAAAAGAGTTAAAAGAAATGATTAATTATGATTAATGATTAATTTCTTTGAGGTTTTTTTCTTAATTTCAACTCAATGGACTGAGTTACCAGGACAAAACATAAATATGAGGTAATTTTGGCTTGAAAAGAAACCTAGAGCAAGAGGTTGGGAGTCGGGGGGGCAGCATCAAGAAAATGAATCATTTCAGTCAAAGCGTACTGAAGCAAAGATTGTGAAGGTACCAGGCACAGAGTAACTGCAGTAACGACAGGTGAAAGTGCATATGAAGGCAGAATGTGTGCACAGGATATGACGACAAATCAAGCTCTTTCATGAAAAACAAAGTGCAAAAAATGAACAGAAACAGATATTGATTTGTTAGCGTGTCCCCAGCATGCAGCCACAGACCAGATCAAGCGCTGAAACTCCATTGATGCATTTTTATTAGTGAGAATGAGGCAACTGGAGCCATGCATGAAGTTAAAGGACAAAAAAAAAAGCCACTGAAGACAAATAAAATTGGATGGATACCTGTGTGGCTCATAGCTTCCTCCATCTTTACCTCCTGATCGGAAAAAATAGAAGCAATCGTTTGTTAATGCTTTGATTCAGGGAGACTCGGGAGGGTGAATAAATATATTTTTAAGAAAAAAAAAAAAAAAAAGATCATTCACACTGAAGATTCTTTCATGCACAGCTGCTACGTCCTATGGAGAAATGCAATCATTGGATGATGACAAAAAAGACGTGAGGAGTAGAGGTTTGGAGTCAACTCAACTGGAGGAACAACACAAGGGTGGAAAAAAGTTTGGAAAGTCTGGTGAGGAGCAGTCAGAGAGAGAGAGGGAAAGAGTCAAAGACAGACATAGAGAGAGAGAGAGAGTGAGAAAGTCGAGTGGTTTTTGAGGTGATGAGTTCAACTGGGATTCCCCTTCAAAGCAAAATACACAAATTATGCCGTCAGGTGATAATAATGGTTTAGGTCACAGTCCGCGAATAGAAGGAACTGAAGATGCCAGGTCACATGGTAGACATTTAATAATCTCCCGCTCCAACAAAAACATCACTTCATGTAACCACAACAGCAATTTCACTGCTTCATGGAGCTGGCATCTCAACTGAGCCGGGGCGGCTGGAGCGACTGAGACATTTTCGGCTGCTACGTGATGTGTTGGCACACTGCACTTGTGCGGACGGTGCCAGCGCTGTAACACAATCGGTTTTCTCAGTGCTGCTTGGCCGCCCCTGAGCTCCACTCCTCAGTGGGTAATAACAGACGAGAAGGTTTTTTTTTTTTTTTTTTATTCGCACAACATAAACAACGCAGGCGGCTCATGCCACACACGAGCAATGCCCAGGGCTCAGGTCATCACGTGACTTATAGACTAACTGGATCGTGTAGTGCTGGGAAAATACATCATGTGACCAACTGTGGCAGTAGTGCATGTCAGTGTAATGGAACGACAGCCCTAACTGCAGTGATGACAGTAGCGTCCACATAATGTCTTTAACACTAAATGAGTCATGGATGGGGGAAAGTCTCCAGGACACACAACTGGGACGTGCCCTTCACGGTACCGTGGTAACATGTGAGTCAGCACTCAGTCCAGGACTGAGTGGAAACCAGGGTCAGAGAGTGCGTGTGATGTATGTGTACAATGGAATGAGTGATGATTCCTACACCTCCACCTGAAATCCCCTCAAACACATGCAGCATGCAGATATGTGCAAACACACGCCGACACCACTGTGACTGAGACTGATCCTAAACACAGCAGAGAATGGACAGCATACTTCATAAATATACAATAGTTTCAACTACAATATGTCAAAGAGCCTTTATCCTGGACTCAGGACCTAAGGAGGCTCCGTGAGGACCAAAAAAAGTGTGTTTACGATAACCTGAGCCACTGAGTGTAAGCAGTGTTAGTTTGTCATAACTCTTTGTTTCAACTCATTCAGTCATACATGCTTAAAGCACTGCTTGGAATCCATGTGTCCACTAGAACAGTTGTCCCCAACCACTGGGCAAGGGGCCGGTAATGGTCCGTGGGTAAATTGGTGCCGGGCCGTAGAGAAATAATGTTTCCTTTTGGTCCCATCTGTCTATTACTTCCACTTGATCCATACCCATATCAACAAAAGAACTGACCAAGAGAATGGCTAGGATTCCATCATCAATAATGTTGATTAGGAAATATTTTCTCAGTATTTTTCTTATTTGCCACAACTTAACGACCGGTCCGTGAAAATGGTACGAGACATTTAACCAGTCTGTGGCGCAAAACAGGTTGGGGAACACTGTATTAGTTGGACTATTCTTCTGTATTAGTGACCTTGAGTAAAACCATGGAGGCCATGGTGATGGGCTGTCAAAATCTAATCATGTCTTGAAGAGGCTAGTTCTGCATTAAATACCTTGCCATATAGAAATGACAAGATTTATTGTGAAGAACTTTCACAATAGATATTTAATTTTTATTTATGCAGCTGCTTTGTTTCTACTACTTTCATTGGTAAAATTGCAGATTTCAATTGTTTTGTGCCACACCAGAACAAATATGAAGTAGAAAAATAATAATAATAAAAATAATATCAATGTCTCATCACTCAAACTGTTTAACCTACTGGTAAATAGAAAATTCATTTTAGAAAATACATAAATAAAAAGCTTAAACCACCAACCTGCTCCACCAAAGAGCTAACAATACAGCTCTATAATTAAAACTTGAACAATTATAATTTTCCCCAGTGTGGAGGATCAGTTTCAGTCACTGCTGGTGTTTAACTATTACTACATCAAATGCATTCGTTCATTAGTGCTTGATAAAGTAAGAACAGAGTGAGTTAAGTTTCTTTTTTTTACCTGAATCCAGGCCTTTGGGTCGAGGGTTGCACTGCTTGTAGCCTTGACAACTTCTCATCTCCATTAGATGAGCATGTAGGGCGTTGAGAACTTCCCGATCCACTGAGTAAACTGCATTGGTCAGCTGCAAATACAGCACACAAACCCTGAACTCTGGCAGTGTGAAGTTACAGTATAAACAGAAACATTTTGAAAGCACTAATGAGACATTTTCATGTCTAGGTTTTTAATGAAAACAGGAGCCAATAAAAACGACATGGGACTTGAGATGCAGAGCAGTGGAACATTTGAGCTACAGCAGACACACCATGTGTTTGCCTACCTGGTACGGGTCACTGTTGAGGTCAAAGTACTCCAGGAACCCAGTTGAAAACTCACAGAACAGTGTGTTGTGGGTCTCGTTGATGGTTCTTAAGCACCAGTAGGTGTTGTTGTTGGAGCTGGTGCAGGCGCAGAATCCACCCACTGAGCACAGAGAATTTATCAAGTCAAAAACTTGTGCCATGCATTTTGTCTGGATGTTTCACGACTGCCACCCAAATCACACTGCTCCATAGTGGGAGCCTCTCTGTGGGTGGTGAGTCCACTGGAAGTCAGGACGGTGATATGATCAGAGCACCTCAGTGGCAACCTGGCAGCTGGTGCCTGAAGCCATACGGACCAAAGTCTGCTTCCTTAACTGCCGAGGCAACACTGTGATAATTTTTTAATATTTTTTAGATAATTAATATGAATTAACTTATATTTAGGCTAACTCAAAAATATAATTTTGACACATCAGACCTTATGAGAACTATAGGATTTACTATAAAATGTGGAGAACAAATCTTTCTATTATAATAAATTCAACTTTCACAAAAGTGGGGGCTACAAAATATCGTTCCACTGGCCGCAAATGGCCCACGGGCCACGAGTTTGAGACCCCTGGTTTAGAAACCTATTAAAGCACATTTTTTAATAACTGTCCCCAGGTTTCAAACTTGTGTCTGTGCTCTGTCACCATGTTCGGTTGCTGCTTTAATCCACCACTAAATCACAACTTTTAAGTAAAAGGATGAGAATCGTCGCGTTCTTTTAATGAATACCTACATGACCAGAAGGGAGGGGTCTGCCAGTGATCATTGTTGTGCGTGAAGCAGGTGAGTCCAGGCATACTGCAGTCGTCTCCCTTCCTCAGCCTCTTCTTCTCCTTCCTCTCCTTCTTCCTCCTGCGGATCTCGTTGTACAGCTGGGCTTTTCCGTCTATTTCCTGAGCTGCCTCCCTAGAAAACAGATATTGTCAGACAATTACAGATCACTGAGATATAAAGATGACATCCACCCGTACTCTTTGGTAATCCCAAAGAAAAGTCCAGGATTTCGAGAGAGGGGAATTCCACACAGGGATCAGTAATTCCAGGATATGACAGTCTGTTTACTTTCATGTTTAATCTCTCACTATGTCCAATTTTCTCTCAGATGACATTACAGCCACTGTGAGAAAACAAAAGAGGATGAAGACGAGAGGAGGAAAGGGAAAAAAAAACAGCTGCTTTGTGTTGGTTTAATCAGTTTCCAATGTTTCCCAGTGCAAGTTGATCACTGTGTTTGAGGGACTGACTGATTTCCCCACTGTTGAGTCACTCCATCTTTCCATGCTGCTCAATCACTTCCAGACAAACGCACACATTCGCACAGACAGCGAGCACACACTGAGCCCATTCATGGACCCTGACACGGCTCCTTCAGGGACCTGTTTGTGTTTCAAGCTCACAAACATTGACACATCAAAGCACTCGCAGGCACAGTCCACTCATGTACGACCGCTCATCTGGAATCTTTAGCAAGAAAGTCACATGTATAAACCTGACATGCAAAGACTGTGCAGATGGCCAACATCAGGAAACACTGCACACAGAGTTTTGGTAAACATTTAGGGTTAGTGTGGATTCACGCTGAGAAAGTTTACATTGAATTGGAGAAAAAAAATTCCAATTAAATGAGAAGAGAAACTCACTTGAATGGATGGAGCTGATCATTCCTGTTCTTCAGTCTGTCGGCCTTGTTTCTGTCTCCTTTTCCATAAAAGCTGGGTTGAAATAGAGACAGACACAGTTAGAATGGTGGGAGAAAATAAACATAATGTGAACTCACTGCGGAAAAAAAAAAAAAAGCATGAACAAGGACAAACCTTTTCTTCCCACAGTCACACTCGTCTGGTCGTGTCCTCTTCAGGTGTCCTCTCACTTCGCGGAGGTGTTTGATTTTGTCTTGAAGTGCTTCAATCTGAAAACAAAAGACCTCAGATTATTAAATCTCATGAAGGCTGAAATGGTAAAAAACTGACAAAAACTGACATGTCCTGAAGAGGCTAGTTCTGCATAAAATACCTTGCCATATAGAAATGACAAGATTTATTGTGAAGAACTTTCACAATAGATATTAAATTTATTTATGCAGCTTTTTTTTCTACTACTTTCATTGGTAAAATTGCAGATTTCAATCTTTTGTGCCACACCACAAATTGAAAGGGAGAAACAAATGTGACATTTAACCCGTTTGTGTGGACGGTGCCTTGCTTAGAGCACCTGAGTGGTAACATTGGAATTAAAACCTCCAGGATTCATGTCCAGTTCCTTAACCACTAGGCCACCACTGCCCCAAATTGACAGTCTGGACTTGGTGGAATCAGACCTACCTCCTGGTCTATGTAGCTCTTGTGGTCTTTCCAGGCTCTGGACGACTGGTACACTTCTCTTTCACAGTGGACACTGTCATTCATCAAGATAAAACACCTGCAGCAAATTCAAAACCAGAACTTTTAGACACCAAACATCATCACTGAGACATTTGATTAAAGTTGTTGATAAAAGCAGATTTTTTTTACTTGTGGGTAACTTTGAGAGAGTTTGGGTAGCCCACTGCATTGGTATCATCGGCCAACATTTCCTCTGAACCGTCGCCTGTCTCCAGGCCAAGTGCTGTTTCTTCTTGGTTGTAATGGCGTTTAGAGATGCGTCTGACAGCTGTCTGGTCATCTGCTTGAAGATCAATATTGTATATTTGGCCTTCAAATTCCACGGACAAAGACCTGGCAGGTCGCGTGTGGACAAACCGTGGTCGAAAACCTGTATTTGAATAAATAGTAATAATAAAAAAGTATTAGTTTGCCATCAAGTTTAGAAAAAAGAATGCAATTTATTTATTCTGTTGGAAATAATTACAGGCAAATACAGTGCATTTAATGTTTTGATGTATGATTTTTGCACTCCACTAGAGGGCGACAAAGTCAAATACCAGCACAGAAACATAGAACCACATCAGGTACTGATTGTTGTGACAAGGATTTTTTCTGTGTATAAATACGTCAGTCATAAAACCATTTGAAGTTGTCTGATGACTGATATTACAGACCAAAATGATCGTTTGCATTTGATATAGAGACATGGATTGGATCACTTACGTTGACCAGAGGAGGAAGATAATTGACGATGGCTGCGGCGGTCAGATCTGGAGGGTTTAAAGAGAGAATCCCCACAGTCACAGCCTCTGTCTCTGTTGTCATAACTGCTGCGGGGCCTCAGGCTGCGAACCTTTTTCCTGGAGCCCTCTTTCAAACCACCTTTGCACTTCTGTATCCTCCACTTCCCAGGGATCTCCTCCACACAGTGCCATTTCTGCAAACAAAAAAGAAATCACAAATAAACTAAGTGAGGGAAAAATAATAATAATACCACACTTATACACTAAAACACAAATCAAAAGCTGACTCTGATTTTTGCAGCCAAACTTTTGTTTTTCTATTTATTTAAAGGAAAAAGAAGGGATAAACTCTTTGGGAAATCTAAGCTTGTAACACACCTATACGGGAAATGTGAGTGTGTGGGAAAGAATGACATCCAAAGAAAGAAAGATAAACTGAAAATGACTAGATGAGACAGAATGAGTCTGTCTGGTGTCTAGAAAGCACAGTGAAAATCCCTATCACTCTCACACAGTGAGAGTGTGACTCTGCCAAATGCGTCACTAGTGAAACTGAGTAAATACATATTCACGCTCTTGCCTGCATCCTCTGTTGATCTGAACACTCATTCCCAGAAGGAAAAGAAAGTTGAGTCTAATTGCTCAGAGTACGGCCCCCGGTTACGTCTTATCTAAATGAAAGAACACATCTGCAGCATGCAACAGACGATCACTGGCGAATGTGGGAACAAAAGTCTTAAAACAAAAAAGGGACTCATGTAATGACTTAAGAGCTTAGCCCCCTCTTGTTTTTCCTCTCCACCTCCCGTGAGTGTTTGTAGCCACAACAGTACAACTGCAGCAGAGAGACAAGGATGGATGACAATCTCTGGAGGAGAAGCACAACTTCACTGAGCGCAGCCGGGACTAAGCATGCATAAAGAAACATGACCAGGAATAAATGACCCTCATAAAAAAAACACAGACAGTTACTTTAGTTGGGTAGTCTGTGTGTGTGTGTGTGAAGTACCCTAAACAATAACAGCAACAAAATTACAAAGTTCACTTCTCTGTATTCCTGAGCCAAAAGGTATGATTGCAATTTAAGGCATAAAATACACAGTGGAAGGAATATACTGTAATAGTGTGAATGACTGCAGTAAAAAAAAACAAAACACCAAAGCACTTGTGTGAGCGCCGTTTCCCCTGTAATTCTGCAAAAATCTCTCCACTGTCTTTATGGCTGCTCGCTGGGTGGCCGCGTCAAATGGAAACAGTAAGAGCCGATTCTGACAACGTCTAACCTTTGTGCACTGTGCAATATTTAGTTGAATGAATACAGTAAAATGGATATTTGAGACTTGGCGTGTCAGAAATCACTGTTTATCAAGTCCACCGTTATTATAACTGGACTACACACCAATGTAGTTGCACTTTGTGTATAAACAAATAGAAATGTCTTCCAATATGATTGTCAGGTGACTCAAGAAGAAAATCACACACAGGGACTCTGGGTGTTCTTTTTGTTCCTACTTGAGATAAAATAAATCACCAAAGTTTATTATCTCTTTGTAAAGCCCAGCTATTGTAGCAGGTAATAATTGCATCAAAAAAAGAAGAAGAAAAAAGATCACTTTGGGTTCTGAGCTCCAGCTTCATGGCTGTCTTCAATAACTGATACATAACTGAGTGTTGCCAACATGTTCTAATGTGACCAGAACATGATCTGGTTTTCATTTTATGGCTCTGCAAAATGTCTGCTGTCATTTTACGCTACCTGAAAATCATAACAATTTGTATTGTTCTGGTCTGCCTGGTCCAGCACTGCGACACGGGATGGAGGTCTGCCAGAAAATCAGTGTGTGCAGATGAAAGCACTTGGCACCAAGTACCAACTGTTAGCTACATTACAGAAAGTGCCATTCAGGCAAATAACAAAGTGACTGATCTATTGTAAAGCAGTAGCAGCAGCAGAAAAAGCAATGTTATTATAAGAGCTTCGAAAATACTACTTGTCACCATTAGGGAAAACTTGACAATATTTTTCCACACTTGAACAGAAGTTTTTTTTTTTTTTTTCTTTTCACTGAGGTTTGCAGAAATATAGGTTCTCTTGTGTTCACATTAGTGCGTTTGTTTTTACCTGTCCAGGCTGTTCACAGGGCGTCTGGAACTCGGCCTGTTGGCAAGTCTCTTTGACCTTCTTGTACTTGGGCAGACTATTGGTGTGCTGAGTGTTCGCTGAGTCATCTTTCTTCCTCAGGATCTTTCTGCGTGACAGAAAAAGAAAGAAACAGGAAGTCATCATCCAAAAGCACTCCCGTTTAGGCAGTCAATAAGCAGTTTGACTATTAAAAGTAACACTGACCCAAAGTTAACTGATGTTTTCTTAATTCAGAATGTTTGTTGTTCCACACTGTCTCAGCCAGTGAATGATGGGTAAAGTGGCATCTGTTTATGCCAGAGAGCGCGGGCACGGACTTCAGCCCCAGGCTGGTTGACCTCAGCCTGGCACATCCAGACTTCTTTCTACTCTGCCACTGAAGGGACTTGGCCAACTCTCTGCTCACAACATGCCAAATCCCTTATCCCTTACTATATCCCCCAGGTCTCTGCCAACGTGGTCTGGCCATTTGTGACCCACAGAGAAAATGACAACGACAACACAGCAAAGAACAAGCTGTTGCCTTACAAGAGTGGAGCTGTTGTTTCCAAAATCCTGTCTGTCACACAGTTTCAGGGAATTTCAGCCAATGTTCACACACAGGCTGGGCTGTAGTCTCCAGCCTTTAGCCACGGGTGATTAAAGAGCTAACAGTTGTTGTCGGTGTGGGTCCCTGACGGCTGTGTTACGTGGATGATTAGACTCTCAAATAACACTGTCTGTCCCAGCTGTATTTCAGGGTTTTCACAGGCTAAGAAAGAGAGTTTATTGGAAGGTCATGTGAGGATTTTAAATAAGAGAATATTTCATGGAATCACTTTGGGTAAAAAAATAAAATAAAAATTAATATATATATATATATATATATATATATATATATACTTTATTGTATTTCTTTCCTGCTGTACATCTAAGAGCAGCGAAAGTCACTTAGAGGCCAAACTGCGTATTAAGAGGAAAGACTACAGACAGTCAGTGTGCATAAAGGGCAGAGTGGATTAAATTAGCTAATGGTGGAACAGTTCAAAGTTTTCCTTCTTTGTCATCATATACACAGGGGTCCGCGGATCAGCTGCTTCTTCTGTCACACAACCATATGCCACTGAGACTGATTTCCCCTGCGCAGCAACAGCCTTGACCTGCTTATTACTACTGCACTCCTGTCTGGAGATGTTGACGCAGATGCTGGCTGAGGAGCAAATAAATGGAAAAGCGACGTGAAGGGCCAACACAGGGATTTTGGAGAAAAAAAAAGGGATTATTGTGAGTAAGTGATAGCAAAGGGAAAAAACCAGCTGTACGCACGGTAGAGAATAACTGTAATATGCAGTATCATTATATATGCTTCCAGTTGAATCTGGTCCTTACCAACATAATGACGTCTCATCTGCCATCTATATTACTGCTTTTCATTTTTATATATCATTTTATCTAATGCCTCTCTACAAATACTCGTATCTCACAAAAAAAGAGCTTGAGGGGATTGTTCCTCTTTTCAGAATGCAGTCAGCCAATGCAAAAAGGCAAACAAGGTGAACTCCCGCTGCTCAACAAGTAAAAACATCTTTGGGGGACGATGCTGCTGTAAGTGAAGCTGTACTGTGGCGGATACATTCCACGCCAAGGCCTGGGAACATGTCTGTGATGAGACTTGAATGTGAGACCATCCAACCATTCCTGAGGAAACATCATCCAGAGCCTGGCATGCCTTTATTTATTCTATGTGCGTGCTTCCTCCACCATGTTCCTGAAAAGAATTTTTTGGTCCCCAACAGGATGCTGAGTCAGATTCATGGCTCTGATTACCTCCTAAATTCAAGCAGTGCTCATCCAAAAAAAAGGATAAAAGAGTCCCCTTTTTTCCAGTAAATGGGAAAATGACAAACGCTACACATGTGTCAGAAGCTCCTGTCACAATTTGCCAAAATTCAAAGCTTCATCAAACAATATTTCAACCCCCTGCAACCACACTGACTTCCAAAACAAGTTTCCTGAGGTCAGGAAATGTCTGCCAGATAAAAATAATTGGGAAAAGCATCTGTGTTTTCTAGAAGAGGTAATATTTCAGGTTCATTGAAACATTTTTGTGACACACAATGCTGTACAACAACATGAAGATGCCTGTGGCTTCAAGAAAGGAATTAAAAAAAATGGAGTTTACCCTCGCTCCACGAGGAATGTGTCCCTCCAGACTTTAGGTTTCCGGTTGGGTTTGAACCTGGAAAATAAAACGCAATTGTTTTAATGTGTATGTCCATTTACTGTTGGAGACACATGTTATATGACCTGATAAAAGGGCAAATATAAGCATAACGCAACACAGGCAGTTTTTTTTGTTTGTTTCATTAGAGTTGCATGTATTCAGGACATTGCTTAACATTTGCTGCAGAGTTGATGAAGGTTCAAAATGCAAACCTTCAACTCATTAACTGTAACTCAGTGATTCTCAGCCAATGACCTCTAGCCAAGTAACTCACGCCAAATTGCCCAGAGACTGCATGACAGCAGAATACAGCACAGACTGCAGTTTGATTTGAAGGATTCATCCAGACCTGTTGCCTGTTCGTTCCTGTTCCAGCAGTTTAAGAATCGACTTTCCATCCATGTCTGGAGGGGTGTCTAAACCCGCGATGTGGAGAATGGTAGGTGCCAGGTCAATGTTCAGCACTAAATGAGGGTTTCTGGAAAAGTAAATGCAAGATTAAGTAAATGTTTTTGTAATTTTTTTAATTAAATCGTTTAAGTTCACAAAATATAAAGAAAGACAAAGCCAAGAGATAAAGGACTGTGGTCTTCAGGTGTTTATTGTACTTACACTGCCCCTGGCTCCACATTGGGTCCTCTCAGGAAGAATGGAACTCGAATATCAAAGTCGTAGGGCATGGACTTTCCCTTCACCAATCCAAACTGGCCAATGTGGTAACCGTGGTCAGCTGTGTAAATAATGTAGGTGTTGTCCAGCTCCCCAGTTTCCTCCAGCATGTCGTACACCTGTGTAGAATGGACAAATATATACAAAAATGATTTCTGTGAAATGATTAGCGTTAAATCATTACTCAATCATTTATGGGAAGTTCATATTGCAAGGTTAATTAAACAGGTTTAGTCTAAAACCCTCTACACCCAGATTAAACTCTGCAGATTCATATATTTAGAGTTAGGAATCTATTGCCGAAGTTTTAAACAACAAACGCAGTAACTGAACCAGCAAAAATACCCTCATAGGGAATTTGATGCGAGGACAAGATCCAGTCTTTGGGAAACAATGCAAGTTAATACGCTACAAATAGGACATATGGCTAATCTTAGAAGAACTCGGTGAAACGTATGCACAATCTGTTACTTGGGGGTGAAGATAAGGGTTTCTTCAGACACAGCAACTCTTTACGTCTGCCTGCGGCCCCCACATGCAGCAACCGTGTTGGAAAACGTTTAGCTCAAACTCTTTGTCACAGTTGGTTTAAAACGTTACCAGAGAACAGTGTAAAGCACTCACTTTCTGCACTGAGTCATCGACAGACATTAGTGTCTGCAGCCTTTTCCGATGGAGAAAGTTGGTGAACTCCATGTGGATGGGTTTCATGGGGCCTGTGTACTGCATGATCCAGTGCTTGTCCATGTTTGGCGCGTAGTTGTAGCTAGGGGTACTGGAGGAAAACAAAGGTAGAAAAGATTGACGGAGAAATGTTAAAGCACAACATTTGAGGTATTGTTGAAAAAGGTTTTTTTTCACTTGTTAGCAGTTAAGAAATCTTTTTAGCGCCTGTTTACACTCCAGCTATCGTAGCCTGTAACAGCTCCAGGCTTCCTGGTGACACCTGTCTTCTACTTTTCACAAGCTACTGCTCTGTAACAGGTGCCATGCTTGTCTACTGCCACTAACACGCATCAATAGCTACACTGTTTGTCCAAGGAAATATCCTATAATAATACTCAGCAGCCAGCACCTTCGCTCTTTTTCCACACCTCTCTCACCAATCTCTCTCCTCGCACAGAGACGAGAGGCTCCTCGCTCCACTGCGCACTTGGCACGGGAAAGTCATTTGAGGGTTGGCACATGCTTAACAAAATAATAGGCCCAAAAGTCATGTTTGCAACAGCTACTGGACCAAAAACCCAATAAGTCACGGTCATTTCAAATGAAGGAATAACAAGAGCAAGAAACAGCACAGAGGTCGCCTTATTTAGGGTGTAAAAGCTGAGAGGAGCCCTTCAGTCATTTGTGGTATTTTTCTCAAAATTAAGGAGAAGGGTGCACTAAAGGTTTACTGTGCAATTTAGGTAAAATTGCATTTCAAAAACCTTTGCGCGCCAAAGTTTGCTTTGTAGGTTTAGGTATATAGAAATAAACTAACAGTTTATTTTAGCGATAAAATAAAACGTACTGTAAATTCCTCGTTATTTTTGTAATTATTATTTACTATGCAGAAGGCATGTTAGGATACACCATCATGAGGAGATGTTGGTACAAGAGAGCCTGAAATGAACCAGTGAAAATAGAGGTCACACTCACAGGTCACAAGCTGCATTATATTTTTGGTTCCATCCAGGCTAAGACCCATTCTTCCTCCTCCTGACTTTCGAAAAACGTTACACTGACACATTTATTCAGCTGGTTGATCTACAGCCTATTTTACTCTCACAGACTTAAAGAGAGTCCAACAATTCTATAGTATTTAAAATAATGAGGGGGTGGCTCACACGTGAGACGCACAGTGAAGAACACCTACACTATGGAATGCTAATGACATTAACATCAAACCTTTCTCAGCCACTGTTGCTGTCAAAGCTTCTGATTTATTGCGGCGGCTCCTTCTCCTCCTGCCACGCACTCCCTCACGCCCTCACGCCCAAAGCCGGCTACTTAGATTTTTGCTGAATATGAAAATCAAATAAAAAAAAATCTGATCAAATAAAATAACCAACATGTACTTTTACTTAATGAACCTACTCCGTGCAGGCTATCAAGAAAATATTTTCGTTCATATTAAAACATTTCTCCACGCCCCCCGCCTGTGGGAAAATATTTTTCTCATGGAAACATGTTACTGCTAAATACCTGCACTACTGCAGTAATCACTCCACATATTCCGCACACACTGCAACAACAATTTCACTGGGCCAACCCTTTCAGTCAGCCCCCGGCCCAAGCGCCATCCCCCCGTACCCGTGGGCTAGGGGGGTAAAAATAGATTAATAATGTCACAAAGGGTGTTCCAAAGCACACAATGCATTCTTCTCATCCCGGGAGCTGCGGAGAAAAATGACTGATTGATATGGACAGGGTCAGGAAGTCCTTTTGCAAAGCACAACCAGAAAGGGGAGGGAAAGGGGCTGGGGAGAGTGAACCTGGATGAAAAAACAAGAGCAGGCGCTGGGAGAGACATCCTGAACGATACAGAGACAGAGATCCACAGATAGAGTGACAGGCCCAGGGCAAACAGACACAAGGGAATGTTAAGTGGGATAGAAAGTGTAGGAAGAGAGTAAGGAGCCGAACCACTCGCCAGGTTTCCAACCTTGAACCTGGTGTAGTAATGTATCCTTGTTAAGTGGCCTAACCTTGGTTGGCAGGGCACGTTGCCAAAGAACGTCCTTCACTGCCACCACAGCTCAGTGATGCGAGTGGTGGGAGGTAAGTATAAACTTGGCCAGGGCTTTAAAGAAGTCACTGCTGATGTTCTCCACGGTGTGTACCTCAGCTATTCTTAGAGGATAAATCATTTTGATTACACACTTGCTGAGTTGTCAGCAGGTTTTCTTCAGTAACTTGTCGTCACTCATCAAAGAATGTGCACACTGTAATAATATTAGGGAAACCAAATCATTTAAATGCAAATGCAATGTTAACAAGGAGAAATTCCATATGCTGCTAGATGAAATGTTGCAACCACAAAGTCATCACTCTGTATATAATCAGTGGATACAGAATATGATTGGCCTTTTTTAAAAATTTCTTTTACATGTTAGGGCATTTAGTTTCACCCAAAATCCAGTTTCAACAACTATTACATAACCACATTTGACCATAAATGGGAATTTGGACAATAATTATGTCGTGTCTCCTTCTCGAATTCATAGTTCTCAGACAGTTTAATTTTAATATCTTCTCAGTGGAAAAAAAGTCTTCTTTTTTCTCTGTGTGCTTTGGGTCAGATAGCTGCTGAAGAGATGAGTCGTGGTACAAGAGCATTTGTGTTCCTTGTGTTCACAACCATAGCTATTATTAGATCAAGAGAGACACTACACAGTGGAAAGTGGAATACTTTAGGTTTAGTAATGGTCTAGGACGTCGTCAAATGACTCTGTGATATATTATTCTGCCAAGGAAAATTGTACATCACCATGAGCAGCGGACTACATCTCAGCACTTGGATCAGCTCGATTTCTGATGCAGTAAGTGAGCAACAGGCAGAGTTGCATGTGCTGCGTTTCTGCTGAAGTCTTACCATCCCATACACTTAAGGGCCACATATATCCAGACAGTATGTTTACCTAATGATTCTTCAATGTCATTTTTTATGCTCTAGCCTGGAGTACACTGACTGCAAAGATGAAAGTCTGTTGACCTAGTCAGAGGTCACCAAGTTCAACACAAGGATATCTGCCTGTACTTTCTTTTGCCCCTTTTCAGCATAACTCTTGAATAGTATCAGCCTGTGGAAGAACTGACAAATTTAAAACGGCCATGACTTACATATGCTGAGAAGCATTTGGGAAGAACTCCGAATACTGAGGTGCAGAGTCTTCCGGTCCATGAGGTGCAGCGTGACTGATGACCATCATCACAGGGCGGTGAGGATACATCTTCTTAGACACGCGGAAAAAGTTGATGCTGTCATTGGTGATCAAATCTGTGAAATAGTCCTAGGGTGAAAAATAAAACCACACAGCATTAGCCAATATCATAAATAAGCACCGCAGGAATGAAATTACATATACAGGAGTCATGAAGTGAAGGAGAAGTAATTAAAAAACGACAACACCAGCTTTGATAAAACTGGTTCGCAGACCAATCACCATGACATGTTGTTTTCCCTGGTCCAGTCATTTTCAAATAAATGGAGCCAGGCCAGTGAGGATATAAACTGGGGCCATTGAGTGCACTACACTACCAATCTGTCCAGTCAACAGCTGGCAGCCTGCCGGTTTGTGTGGATGAGAGCGTGCGCATGCTGAAGCCTGTGCGTGTATACAGTGCATGGGCTGTTGCTTCATCAATGGATGCCTGCACTATTGAATGTCACCGTTTGAGGCCGAGGAACTTGGAGTTCTCACGTGAGACGTTGTTATGACGGCTCTAACGACGTACGCCTTTTCAGAAACATCCTTTCCTCTTGAAATATTTGTCCTTGGTTTGATGCATCAATATTCTCAGTGTCTTTGTTTCATTCTTTACTCATTCAGTCAAAGTAACAAGAAGATTCAGAAGTGCAATTAGAAGGTTCAGTAACCGCTGCATTTATGATGGTTATAAAAAAGTTCTTGGAGGAGTATTCTGTTTTTAATGTTATTAGGAAGACATAACTAAACATTTTTTTTATTGGCATCCATTTGTTAAATGAACAGTCAATTTCTACTCTAACTTAAAAATAACACAGCAACTGCCAACTTTCCAGCTGTGAGTGAACCATTCTACCTGCAGCTTTGGCATGACTCTTTTGTTGCCTGGCATAGAGTAAGCAAAGGAAGTGCCAGGCTAGGAATAAAAGGGTAAAGGGTGATTTCCTTGAAACGTCAGATGTGGGTTTCGCCGTTTCATCCTGTTCGTTATTAATAGGTCTTACAGCAGGGGCCGGCTTTAATGTTCTGGCAGCTGTACATGCCCATGAAGCCTGGTGATTGCGTGAACATGGCAAGCACCGTCATGTGCAGCGCTGTAAATACCTCTGGCAGGTCAGAAGGAAGTGACAGGGGATGCCTGGGCACCAGTTAGCAAATTGGCAGAGAGGTGAGAAGTATCACTTCCCTCTGAACCATTGGAAGATGATTATTACCAAGTAGCCATGCTTATGACTGATACATTTACGCAGGTTTTAATTTCCCAAACAAGATGCTTCCACTTCCACTGAGCCTCTGTGATTCTACTGAGAAACAATTTCATATAAAGGTGAAGTGTGTAACAATAAGCTAATAAAACTAATAGAAAATTAAGGACTAAAAGACTGTGATACTTCCCTCTGTTTGTGTTTTCTCATTTTCTTTTTCTATGCAAGTGATCCACACGTCTCTAGGTTATTACAAGGCCAGCACATACTGACCCAGAGGACGTTTCACCAAAGTGCAAATCTTCGAACCAGTGGAACACGCTGGTCTCTAACTAAAGGGTCTTTAACAAAGATGTTTAACCTCAGCGAAACTTCTACAGACGGAAAATCAGAAGGGCTGTAATCGCAAATGTCTGATCTAATTACGTCGACTTGGTTTTCCAGATGCTCGTTGTGTAAAGCCATCATCATCGTGGGACATAGTGTGAGCCTAAAGAGACGACTTGTGGTTGACCTGGCAGGGGTATGTTGAGAGCTTTTGTCAATAAATAGCAAATAATGTAGCCATTCGGTGTTAAACCACAATCTGCTGACCAAACCCGTGTCATGTAAACACCTTGGCCTCATCTTGTGGGTAACTTAACACCTTAGTCCAAGTTGGCCCAGGAGGAGCAGTCCAAACATTTGTTTGTCCATCTTTCAGGCAGACCATTTTGAAAACTGACACATTTCCAAACTATAAACCCACCTTGTGGATTCCTGATGTCCTCAAGACTATGCTACCTGGGAAGATATTGGTGTGGAGCGGCCAAGACAAACTGACAGCTCTTATAAAAACGTTTGGGGGAAAATTTGATTCACACTAGTGCTGTGAGAAGAGAGTGAAACCACAGTGTGTATCTCAGGGGTCTGACAGTGATTAAGTGGAATATTCCTCCGTGTTTTGATTCCATGAAAAAAAAAAAATCATATTCAGACTAAAAAATGAAGGACCAGACATAAAGAGAGACAAATAAAAAGAAATGTCTGTTTCACACGCACACAGGCTTTTCATAAACACTAGGCTCAATTTTAGGGGGTTCTATATCTTGAGGTGGGCATGTCATGATAAAGGGATGGAACAGAAAAAGAATTCAACACATTCCCTATAATTCCCAAATTAGAATTCCAACCGACCTGGATCACGACACTGTGATAATTGAAGTGCCTCTCTGTCTGTATTTATAAGTGAGTGAACCATGCAATTTGTCAGGCAAAGTCTTTATCTCGCTCATAAAGAGGAAACAAATGAGTGATGGCGTTTATAGTTCTTTTTTTTAACTCATACCTTGGCATAATCAGCACCATGTTTCTCCTTGTAACCATTGCGGCAGACGGTGTAATTATAGAAGCGGGAATTTTTGATCAATCCAACCCACTCACGCCACCCAGGTGGGATGTAGCTGCCGTTGTACTCGTTGAGATACTTGCCGAAAAAGGCTGTAAAAGTGAAAAACAGAAAACAGAGACAATTGTTTAATGTACATTCTGCTTTCGGACACCTGGTACAAATTCTGTTTTGTTTGCTTATTCCTGCAAAAAAAAAAAAAAAAATTCAAATTATTCAGGTCTGTGTGAATTTATCTTTTGTGCAAGCCAATGACGCACAACTTGTTGCCTGTCTTTTCCCCCTCTGGCTGCACTGCACAGAATTCTCGGATAGGCTGGGCAGGAAGCCAGGCTGTCCCAGAGAGGGCTAATTGCAGACTCACACATCAGTTTGAAAACTGCACGCCATTCTGCAACCAATTAGACCCCCACCTGTGCTGTACATCACTCACACAGACATTGATAAAACACAGCAAGCGAATGTTGTGATATTCCTCCCAGTAGAGCGGTCTACCAATACAAGATATTGGTACAGTGACAGATTTTCCTGAGAGCATGTGAAACATAATTAAATTAACTGTCAGTCCTCTAGCAGGGAACAGAGGTTTGTTTAAACACGATTTATTAAAACATGCAGTGCAGATTTATGAATTTAACCCTATTGTGTTATAGTAACAACACTAAAAAACTTCCAAAGTACAAGTGAAAGAAGGACCCACCTGTCCTGTAGCCGGTATTGTTGAGGTAGACAGCAAATGAGCGAGGTTCATGTTGAGCTTGCCAGGACGGAGAAGAGCAGTTCTCATTGTTGGTGTATGTGTTGTGGTTGTGGACGTACTTGCCGGTCAACATGGAGGATCGTGACGGGCAACACATAGGTGTTGTGACAAAGGCGTTGGTGAAAGACGTGCCTCCGTCTTCCATGATTTTACGAGTTTTATTCATTACCTGCAGAGAACCTGGGAAATAATAACACACTGCATTAAAAAGGGCTCTTAGCTAAAATAAAAGCAAAGTAACTATATTTCAGCAGTTCACAGGCCAGATGGCTATTCGGAGGAGCTTAATGGTCCTATTTAATATTTAATGTTCAAGGATGTGATGAACACATGTCCAAAGACAATGACTAAAGAGTAGAGCAAAAAATAGTAAATGTCATAGGAAGACCATAATTATCTGGAAACTCGTGTGTTAGCCTCACCCAGTTCAACATCCTGGTCATCTGTCATAATGAGGATAATATTGGGCCTGATGTTTCTTCGGTCTCTCTGGATGCGACCCCTCAGACTCTGAGCCCTGGTGGTGGTGAAGGCCCAGCTGCCTGGAGCCAAGTCCAGGGATAGCAAGGCCAGACAGGCCAGCCACTGAATCAGCATGATGCCAGAGATGACAGGAGACTGGATGGCAGGATGGAAGGATTAATGGAGAGATGAGGAGAAGCCAAGGAGGTCCACCCAGGCCACTCACTCAAGTCCGGGCGGCACTTTGCACCCGTTGTTGACTATGGAGACAAAGGGAAAAAAAACCATGGAGAAATTACAAAACGAACAAGGAACGAAATAAAAAAAGGAACACCAAGTTATTGGAAAGAAAGAACAAAGCCTCTCTAGTAACAGTTTTGTTCATTTCTGGTCACAAATTATATTCATACAAACAACAGCACATCTATAAACAGCAGAGCCAAAAATGATTCTTTCGTGCCCAGCCCTCAAGTTTACCCATAAAATGTACCTAACAGTTCAAAGCACATGTCGCGTGCTGACAGAAACCTCATCAGTACTCTCTCATAAAAACACAATCACTCAACATCACTTCTCCTGACCTGAAATTAACAGACAACCAGTTCATGGCAACACAGAAAACATTTCAAAACAACTATAGCAGCCATGAAAGGCTGTCTGGAATAATCTCACCTTACAAATTTCTCCTAAATCCTTTTTTATGCTTTTTCCAGCTCCTGAACAAAAACTCTCCATCTGACCTGTGTTTGCTTAACCCTATGTTCTGAGATCTTGCCATTGGCTGACAGCTCTCTCCTATGGGCCAATCTCCATGAACCTTCCACCTGTCACTCAAAAGTCACCCCCTGGTGAGTTAAGCATGAATGAGGGTCTGAGAGGAGGATGGGACACCCCTGGGAGTGAGGAGTTAGGGGCCAGGAGAGGTGGGGAAGGTTCCGCTACATTAACTCTGGTGCCACTGTCGCCAATCACTTTTTAGCCTTCGGTCATTAAGCTTCATCCAGGTATCCCTTCCATGAGGTGAATAGTGGTAAGTGTAAAACCTTTAAAATAAATAGCAAAAACCAGAAATAAAATATTTCTTAAAACAAATTCCTATGTGGAAACCAAGCACATAACTTAAAACTCATTTCTCTCACATGAGAAATGTAAGTGCCTTAAAAATGGCTTGTGTCACTGAGACCTGGGCTTGCGATCAGTAATCCATCACTGGCTGTGAAAAAAAAGGTGCCTTCTGGGCAGCAGTCCCACTGAGTGGCACCATACTGCTCTGTCTGTAGAGTTAATGGCCTGAAAGCAAATGACGGGTCCTTGACATCTGAGCCGGGTCAAACCTCAGTGAGTGCCAACAACACCATTCTCATAATCTTTTTTTTTTTTTACATAAAGCCACAGTTAAAACCAATAATGTACAATAATGATCACTGATGGAAAGAGATATTTAATTAAAACAACACATTCAATATGCACATGAAAGAGGTTTAAAACCCATTCCAAAGTGCTTACAACCAGAAAGGCTAGAAAATAAGTTGGACTCAAGTCTCACAAGTGAAGAGATGGAGTAAAACTAGTAATGTACAAACTGTTCTTTTACCTTCCTCCTTTCACAAGATCTCAAAGCAGGATTCTTCGTTGATTATAATTCTTGAAATTATACTTTTGTTAAACAACAAAAACAAAAAACCTTTCCTGAATGAATAACAAAGCTCTGACTAAGATTCTGAAACTCAGGGCCTTTGAGGGCTTTAACGTCAGGTCTCTATTATTAACATTCTACTGCTGCCTCATTATCAAACACATTACAAATAACAAAAGTTATCATTTTCAGTCAGTGATGTCCACAAGCACTTTATGATTGTTATGGCTGTCAGTGTAACTCAGCATTAGATGCATGTTTTCCCTCTGCTGAGATGGTGCCTGTGATAAGCAGAGTTGCAGTCAGGGCTCCAGGAGCTCTTTGGTTAGTTCTGTATTTCAAATGGGTAGCATCCAGACCAGTCCAGTCATCATGACAGGCCAGTGCAAACATTGGCGCTGTTTGGACAAACAGCCCTTCATCACGGGGTGGTAGAGTGCACAGAACCTCACATTGAATTACATGCACAGCATAAACTACTCTACTCAAACATATGGGGGAAGCATGCAAGAAAAAGATCATAAGACACAATTCTTCCTAGTCGAGGGCACGTTCTCTATTGTCATAATGGAAACGAATACACAACCAAAACACAAGGAGACTAAAGATGTTCTTCGTGTTGAGCAGAGGATGACGTGAAATAACTATAAGCCATTCATCCAGCTAGCGTAATGTTAGCACACAGTCCAGATATAATTTTACATGCCAATGGTTCCCAGGAATAACCTCTTCATGCAGCTCAGAGAAGTGACAAAATAGGTCCATAGTGGAATCTGATACGAACCCAATGGTTGTTACGTGGTAAACTACAGCACCATCAGATTGCAGTTCCAATAAAGTACCACATGTAGTAACCAATAGGTTGCAAGAGTAATGCAAGCAATACACACAGCTGCTGCCGTGGATGGAGACGAGACCTCCCTTTGTCCTTTAGGTAACCGCTCATCCTAACTTAATTTCACCTGATCTACTCTCCTCTGAGGTCATCTGAAGTTCACATATAAGCAAAGGGATTTCTAGGAGCTCTGTGTGAGCCAGAAGCAGTCCTGGGTCATTTCACAGCTGAGCTTTTATAGAAATAACATTGAAAACCATTTCAAATGAAGCATTTCATGTAGATGACATTTAGATAACCCTAGAGTTTGTTTTGACATTTAGGATGATGAGCTTCACAAGAGAGTATTTTAAGATCATGGTGTATAAATACAGACTGAGGCCAGCTGAGGGAATACTGAGAAGGATTAATTGAGGCAGATCTGTGCATCTAAACGGTCTCCTCTGAGCATTTTGTTGTGCACACCTAAAGTGTGTTGCCTTCAGGCAGTCTTTAGAGTTAATGGACAAGGCACTCAGGAAAAGCCGTCTAAACATTCTTAAAGGTGTTGTTAAATACTCTAAACACACACAACTGTACATGAGAACGTGTGATAAAATCTGAAAGTCACACACTTGGCTGCTGAATTCCTCTTCTGTTTGTTGCTTCTGCCTCTCACTTAGTTTCCAGATAGAATAAATATAACAAATTTCACAGGCCCCCAGAGATGTTTCTGTGAGAAAAATGCTTTGTGTCACTTTCGTAAACACTTAATACTTGAACGATTGTTTTATTTATTTCCTCTGTTGTGATGTAAGTTGAACACGTTTCAGCGGAGCACACTGGAGGCCTTTATTCCTGGACAGAACCAGGAGCACATTGTTTCTCCTTCCTGATTGTTCTGGGGGATTAGCACTAATGACCCTTTAAATGAGCCTTTACTGTATTCAACGTGATTAAGCTGGGGGAGGAATATAGGGGAACGTAAAATGCCGACGAGTTCAAAGAACTGGAACAAAAAGCCCACTATGAAGTTTTCACTCACAAACATAAAAGATGTGCAATTTTCAGATTATTGGACATCAACACTCAGGACTTCTAGCACACCTTAATGCCCGACTTATCTTTACTTTCATGATATAAGTGTTTTTTCTCTACATTATAAAAGGCCTCTCTCACATACTCTGACACAGGTGATTGGGTATGGCTGCAGAGACAGCTGCGCTCTGCTTTGTACACGGAGTAAAGTCGAACATAAGCTCGTGCCTGTGTAACCGTTCAGGAGAGCCCTAGGCTGCCTGGCAGTTGTGCCCTTCTGTTAGGGCCTCAAACCACACACCCTGCTCGACCCTGACCCTCATCTGACCCAAGTGGTAATATGGCTTTGATGGTGGCTTGTTTAACCTAACCTCAGTAACCTAAGGCTACCCACACACCGGGGAAAGGTCCCCCCTTCTCCCTGGTGTGTGGGGTCTTGAAAAAAGAAAAAAAAGTGGTTAAGAAGAGATTCAACAATTATATTTAACAGCTGACCCTAAACTGCAATCATAGCGCCCCCTGATGTGGATTTATGCTATTCATGTCCAGTGTTTATTTTTGCTTCACACCAATATCATTTTTCAATTTAGGTTTACCTTTTAATGCCATTAAAAGGATTATGATCTTTATTAATATTGCAGTCTATTTAAATGTTTTGAGTCATTCCAAAGAATTCAGCTAGTCTGCTGCCATGAGAAGTACTGAATGGCCTTACACACTGAGGAGGGCCTGTGTCTGGGCCTGCAAGCCATGGGCGGCACATTGTAACAACCAGGACCTGCTCTAGTCGACCACACTGGTCTCCCTGAAGGAGAGCTCTGTCCTGTTTCACTAAGTTGGCATGAGTTGCTCACTGGGAACCGACTCAAAACCTTTATGTTTTCAAACCCTTAACTTTTCAGATTTTTTTAAATTTTTTTTTTAAACCAAAAAGCCCAACCTTATTAAGCTGCCTTTGACAACTCATTGAAATCTTTGTGATAAAACATTATGTTAGATATCTGTTATCCTATCAAACTGGTAGGATGTTGCAAATAAAAATGAATCCCATTCATTGGAATGCAGCATAAGTGGGGAAAAACTCCAGCCACTTTAATTAGGAAGAATGGCCCCAATTCAGCGAAATGTGAACCTAGAGTGGATGCATTCATGGCTATTAGTCAAAGCCCTCATGTTCTCTCAGACCTGGTGAGAGGCCCTTTGTAGTGCCACGGCTGCCAGACCACCTCATCAATATTATGGACCCATCGTAATGTGCAATTACGATGGGTCCAATTGCATTCCTATGTAGGGTTTAAGAGGGTTGAAGAGAGGTAAGGACACCTAGATTTCTGTGTGCAATATCAATACGTAGACTAAATTTACATATGACCAGGCAGTAAAGTTACCACTTGTTAAACCACAAATGGAAACCATTAGTGATAGATACTGTGCACCACATTCGTTTTCCTTTTTACTTGTCAAAACCCACCCTCACTTCAGAAGTAGATCAGACTGCGAGAGAAAGTCCAGACAGAGTCGGAGCAGGAGGGAGCAGAATGTATGGCTTGCTTGCGGGTGGCTTTCTTGTCTCATTGACACGTCAAATGTAACCCAGATAAATGATTCCTTTCACCACAAAAGAGGGCAACGCAAATTGCTTCAATGGGTTTCCACTGAGGTAATTGTCAAGAATAAAGAGATTGAGCTCTTTTCCATGAAATCAGCAATAAAGTGCCAGAAAAGAGGGAACGAGACACAGTAGAAAGGACACAAGCTTGGAAGATTTATGGTCTGTTAATATCTATGTAGCTCCCAGCTTTCAGTAGCCTTGTAATATTCATTGAATTTTGACATGACATAATGTCCACTCAAAAACAAAAAAAGTTCCATCACTCAAATGCACCTCAAGCACGTTTACCTTTTAATCTCACTTCCTTGCATTTATTGTGATTGTAATTCGCTCTGCTTTAGTACAACACCTCTGAAAAACCCTGATGCCAGAACATATGATTTTTATACTGCATTATAAGCAGTACCTAATTATACCTATTAGCTGTCCTTTAAATAAATGTATTTATTTATAAAAAAGCTTACAGCATTACAGCATATCTATATATATATATATATATAAATAAATATATACTGTATATATGCACACACACACACACACATATCAATATCAATCAGTGTGAAATTAAAATAAATTATTAGTAAATATTCAACATCTGGAGTAATAAAGCAACTTCATTCCTAGAGGCGAGCTTGAAAACACAGAGATTCCTCAGGGAGAGACAGTAGCAGCCCAGTCAGCAAAATCCAGCTAAGAGCAGCGCTACTGCTGCTGGCGGCTCATGAAACTAAACACCCCTAAAATGTGGAGCATGTGTAGGCATATTCTATGGGAACCATAGACAAACATAGACCCTGAGAACCGGCCTGTGTGACCCTGAACCCCATAAACAAACTCCTTCATGGCTTTGACACACCAACACGATATGCACTCGTAAAAACATATTTGTCCAATTGCACCTGTGCCGGACTAGTGCTCCGCTGTGACCATGGCTGAAGGCACATATTGCTGTGTATTTAGATATCATATAGTGTGACTGAGTCAATGACTCATGCACACATGCACGCACACACACACACACTCAAGCACACAGAAAGAATCCGTCAGACTCGCTCACGGAGAGAGATGAAACCTGTAATTTGTACACAAGGGAGCCCTGCTTTCTGTTGCCTCTGGCTCAGTGTGTGGCTTTACAAAGCATGAAGAAAAGTCATTTATAATTTAATTAAGTGTTGCCCTCCCTGGTTAAAAATGTCATGCGAGTGTCCTATTAAAGGTCCAAAACATGACATGGGATGAACGGTTAATTTGCTTACAAAGCATTAGCACAGGTAGAGGAACACTCCAAGTGCTTCTAGTGTTCTGCGTCCGAGCCAAAGCTGGAGGAATGCAGTCAGGACATAATCCCAACTTGTTCAAGAAATACCAGCCAAACTCTGCTGAATTTGCCATGGGCACTTCGGGAACACAAAGCACACTTTGGAATGCTGGACCCTGTCAGTATAAACAAAGTTATTCAACCTTTCATATTACAACTGTTCTGAGATCCACTGTCCACATGGCAGAGTCATGCTGTTCAAGTGAGGACGGACAGGACCAGAGGCTACCAGGAGCACATGGCCAAGTCCACACAGAAGTGCTTGAGCCAGCTAACACACACACACACACACACACTGATGGACACGGGCAGAAAGAGGGAGTGCTGGCAGAGGCTGAATGTGTTTGCCCGCTCCGGGGGGAGAGAGAAAGAAAGGGAGCAGAAGAGCTGAAACAAATGCATGCTGGCTTCTATTAGTTGAGCCGTGGAGCAGGATGGATGGTGGACGGTGAAGAAATGTATTCATTCCTCCTGCCCCTCGACCAGCCGCCCCCCTGCCAACCCTCCGCCCACCACTCACATCCATTCCCATTGCTTTAACCCTCCTATCCCATTATCTCTATTCTATTAAAGCGGCAGATGAAAGGGACGACCCCCCAGTGGCAGCACTTCTCCTTCCAAACTTGCGCCAACGTATTCTGACGGCTGCTTAATTGTACGTGATACCGGCAGGGTCCCTTTCCTTTCAAATCTAAAACAGATTGCTTCTCCCCAGGGAGGGGATTATTAGACAAGAGAGATGACAATGCACGGACAGTGTGTCTCTCTCTGGGGGGGTGGCTGATGCAAAGACAAAAAAAAGGCTGGTGTGTGTGTAGGTACAGTGTTTATTTTTTGGAGCATGCTCGGGCCACAAAATGATAATGATTGTGTCCATGTGTTTCAAAAGCACAAAGTGTGGGTGTCAACCGAAAACCAGGAGCACAGCATTCAGCCTCTGATCCCTAGGTTATTTTTTTCGCCACTTCAGACTCTTACTCTCACTCTTCTTTATCACATGTTCACACCTCTAAATTATCTTATCTGGAACTCTTCTGTTTCGTCCCTCTTCCACTTTCCCCTCTCCTGACCCCTCACTTCCCACTTCTTACGTCCCTGCTGTATCGATATGCCCTGAGTTGAGAAGCTTTGCTGGACACAACCAAAGAAATAAAAAAAGGAAAAAAAAAGTTCCTATTCCTGTTCTTTTCTGTGCTTCTGATAAGCTTTAGGTCAGCCAGCAGCAGTCTCATTTTTTTCCTCACTTTCTTTTAAATGATCACAATTCCAAGGATGGGATCAGGGAGGGGAAGCTGGCTGTAACACAAAACTGTCACCAAGGCGAAGGCTGAGGACAAAAGAGGATGAAAGCCAGATGCACAACAAAACATCAGACATTCCTACCAATGATGAGCTGGATGTGATGTTTGCTTGACCTGACCTTTGCTGCTTAAATGAGAGGCTGAACAAACACTTGGTGGTGCTATTGTGAGCACACGGATACCTTGTAAAAAAATAAATCATGATTTTCAGCTGTGTGCTCATTCAGCTGCGTTTGTTATACTTCCCAGGAGATATGTTCCATAAAAATAATGAATGTTTCCTATTTAAGGCCTGGACGCTTGCGTATATATTGAAACCCCACGGCGCTGTTTGATCAGAAAAGGACAACAATGGACCTGAGAAAGTGCCTGACTCATCTAAAGATAGCCTTTATGACTTCCACCTAAATAAAGGCACGCCAAATGCTCACTGTTCAAATACTGGCCATTTGCAGTGATAGGACTGTGCAATCTCCTCCAGCTCTACTGTGCAATCAGGCCAGTGTGAGGAACACTGTCATTAAGCTGCAGAGATAAACAAGTGCCAAAGAAGAGGATGGTTTAAGAAATCCTCTCTCTTAACCTGCTTGCACACAACAGGATACATTAAGTGCTGTTCAAAAATATTTTTTTCCATATATTAATTTTATCATTTATTTAGATTTTTTTAATTAAAGAACTTTACTGATCCCTCCGGAGTATCCTTCAGGAAATGATGCCACGGATTTTAACCCATCACCGTAGTGGGCAGGGGGATTTGAACCGGAGGCCTTGCCGACCCAAGTCCTTACCCACTAGGCCACCAACTGCCCCACAATTTATACATATATGTTATATTTTGCATATGAATTTCAAAACTGCAGGAAACAGGTTTTCACAGGTCTTTCTTTCTGGAATTTTGAATAATTCATTGCATTCATTGGGACTCAGCCAGCTTACATTATGGGCTGCTGTAATATTACAGTATGTGTTTAAAGAATCATCTATTTCTTTCTGTCTTAGAGTTCATTTCTTCTAACATAAAATGAATAGACCTTAATTACAACAGTTAAACTATTAGATGTCCTGTCTGTTACTAGTTATAAAATGTGACATTATTAATAATCTTATGTGAGCTTTGAGGAAGACATTGTTCTACCCTCTCAACCTGAGAGAAGGTTCTGTTACACAGACTGACCAAACAATAATGAACAACAGAGAAACTTTAACAGTAACCAGAATGCTGGCCAATTTTGTTCTTTTATCTGAGTAAAATTCTGGGATTTTAATTTATTGTTTTTATATACCATTCTAAGTCATTTCCATTAATGTTGCATGGCTACAGATAGTCACAATGTTCCATCAGTAAGTTATTATTTATGGTGTAATTTATGTGACACCAAGAACAATGACCTCTAAACTCAGCTGTGGGTCACGCCAAACTTTAAGTCAAGACTTTAAGTCTCTATGTACTGTATGTGTTCTTAAATGATTAAAATTAGAAAAAAAAGTGCTTATCTTTAATGTATTTAATCGCAAATACTTCACACCTATCAAAGAACAAAGACGTTGCTCTGATTCACACTTTGACAAACGGCAACACATGCAAAGTCGATTCAAACGATGGCAACGCTGCTACTGTAACAACGTTTTTCTTGGCAAACTCTACCCCCCCCATGAACCTAATTATTCGCAGCAGCTGCTTGCACCCTGTTTGTTACACGGTGGAGCTAAAGTGTTTAAAGGATGTCCCTTCTCCACCGGTCTGTGCCCCACGGCAGCTTTGCTACACTCCAGGTAGGGTAATCAGAAATCTAATCTGAACGCTGCTGGGTGAAACTCAAGTCAATGATAGATTTATGGTTGAGACTTGTCAGTAAGGGTTTGGGGCTGTTCATTCTTCTGCAGATAAAATTATACACATGTCAAATAAGTACATTTGGTTTTGATTGAGTCTAAATAGTTATGACCAATGCTTTCCTAATGGTAATCACATTCTCTACTAGCCCAAAGACAAAGCTCTGAAGTGAATTATGAACTAATTTCTATTATTCATCCAAAAAATATTTACTTCTATTCAAAGTTGAAGCAACTAAACATAAGCTAGATACATAGCACATATCATGTCATATCTGTCCAAGTCCAAAGTCTTTTTTTTCAATCTGCTGGTTAGCTAATCCATTTACCTGTTATCAGAAAATAAAAGTAATGTTTACTTACTTCAATTAACAAAAAGGAGGATTAGCAATGACTGGTCCAAAATGGTAGGACACACAACAGAAGCTTTCAACCCATACAAACTCCACTGAACCGGACCGCTGTCTGCACAGTCATTCACAGCTGCACAATCTCCATTAGCAAACACCTTGCGTACACACACACACACACACACACGCATCGAGACAAAGTGCCTGAAACTTGGTATAAATACAATGCATCACATAGACCGCTCCACTGGCAAGTTTCCTTTTTCACTTGACTTGAGTTAAATAGCTCAAGTGAGGTGTGCATTCCCCGTGTCTCTGGTTAGCTCTGACAGTTAGTCCGGAAAAGTGCTCCTCCAGCAGCTCATCTATTCAACATTTACTGACACAACCTGCCAGAAGTGCACTCTGAGTAAGATTTATGAAAAACTTATCTGGACTAGAGTGACAGGATGTTAAATGCGCTCAGGGATGTGGGGATGTGAGAAAACATTGTTTATATTTCGGTGCTAAGAGATAGGAAAGTGAAGGGAACATTAGGTTTAAGCAGTAGATGATGCACTGAGGAGTGTCTGCATTGTAACGTCTATAATAAACCCAGCTTGTTACATTGCATACTTCTGGAATGACAGCACCCGTTTTCTTATCACCTGGAGGTAAATGAAAAGGTGGATTTCATGGAATGGTGGAAAAATGACATTACAGGAATGTGTTCCCTTTTAATCTTTGGAGACGGAAGAATTTGCATGAAAAGAATTCCTGTCATTCAGGGAGAAAGTATGAAGTCCTGCTCACGCACACATACACAGAGAGCTGCTGTACAGTGAAAAACAGACTCAATACAGATACAGAAAAGCTCATTAACTCTACAAATACCTACTTACAAATACCTACTTAAAGATACCCAACTCTGTCTTGCAGTAGGAGCAGTACTTGTACTTTTTAAATAACACACTATCAAGCTGTCAGACTGAAAATATTGTGAAAAGTAGGTGGAAAAAAAAGTTGTGCATTACCTACCTGAACTGTAGGAGAGCACAGGGCAGGCTGAGTGAGAGGCGCAGCTTGGACTCTTTTCTGAGTTTTCTCCTTGCGGTTCTTCACCGGCTCTCCCTCCGCTCATTGAGGGGTTTGCGTTTGCGTGCTGGGATTTTAGGGTAGAAGAGTGAGGGGGACCACACAGCTCCTGGAAGACAACCTCTCTCTTCTAATCCTCTCTCCAATGTGATGACACTCTCTAACCTCGACCATCTGTTGAAACATGTCCCAGAGCAGTCAGCGCCGCACTGTGTCAAGAACCCCACTCCCCTACCCAATCACAGAGCGGCTGCTGGGTGGCTCCTTGCTGCCAGGAGGCAGGGACAAGGACAGAGCTCAGCAGAGGGAGAGAGAGAGAGAGAGAGAGAGGGAGTAGGAGAGAGAGAAAGGGAGGGACACACACACACGCTATGAGATGGAAGCAAGAAAACCCCCAGTCATCGTAACCTGAGAGCCAGCGTAGAAGGAAAGGACAGAGCGAGAGACACACAGCAAGAGAGGGAGAGAGGAGGAGACAGGGGGAGAGAAAGCAGAGGTAGAGCAAAGACCTGGAGGAAGAGAGAGAGTTGGGGGTGGGTGGGGGTGTGGGGTGTCGGTGTTGAAGGCAGGAATACAGAAAGGTGGACATTAACCTTCCTGTTGATGTTTACGACTGAAAATTGTTGCATACGTACACAGCTCTGTCCCTCAGCCCTGTCCTCTGGTTTCTTGCCCTGTAGCCAGTGTATGTGGTCTAAGGAATTAAACCCCAAAAAGCAATAAATTCTGAACGGTAAGAATGCTGTTGCCACTAAACTGTTACATCTGCAGGCACAGGAGCACAATCTTCAGCCCTCACACCTCAGTGTGATAAATCCTTACAGTCCCACGGTCGCATTCCTGCCCTTCACCACCTACTGCCTTTAGTTAAAAGAAGGGGGCAGAGGGGAAACACACTAAAATTACAAAGCGAAGGAAAAGAGTAAGCTACAGGGAGTAGAAAAGGAAAAGAAGTCCAGATAAGACAGGGTATGGGTTTACAACTAGATGGCAGCAGATTGATAAAGAAGTGGTCTGCTATCAGTTACTGAACAATACCATTATGGTCATTTTGGCCGAAATTTCCAAAATGAATCAACCAAGTCTTAAGCTATTCCTACTAAACAACAAAGACCATTAGGAGGGAAAGTCTGACACATTAATCATTTTTGTTAAACCGTCCTGCCACTCAGTGATCCATTAAAAAGGATTACAAGACCTTGATGATACCAGGGAACGCCTTCAAAAGCAGACGCTAATGAGTTAATACCCATTTGATGTACAACAGCACCGCAGTGATTTAATCATAGGTGTGAAAACTCAGAGGGAACTGAGAGCTTCCAAGTTGCTCATTTGCATTCTATAAGCTCTTTCAACACCTTCACGTCCTTGAAGGTCCTTTGATGAGTTCCATTAACCTTAAACTGCTTTACTGACGGTCATTAGTGAAGACTGATTCTTCAGAGGTTTCTGTCCATTTGAAAGTTCTTCACTGTGAAAAGGCTGGAAAAAGTCTAGTTTACTAATACACATACATCTGTATTGAAATACAGAACAGTACTTACAGTAGCTTATTTAACTAAACAAAGAATAGTCTAGAAATTCACATCTACAAACAAAGATCATTTCAAGTCAGGTCCCATTTATCCATTCATCTGTTTATACTTATATTAAGTATTTAGCCAAAGAGAACACTAAATCGTGTAGTTCCAGAATTATGCTCATACTCACTGTCAGACCACAATTGAATCAAATAAATAAAAGACAAATATGGATTACAGACAAGCAGGTCAATGAATATAAAGTGACCTTTGCCTGATTGAGTACCTGCATTTTCTCAGCATTTTAGATGAAACTGTCCGATGTTCTAATGCAGGGGTCTAAAACTTTCAACCCGTGGAACAATATTTTCCACCTTGATGTAAAAGTTTAATTGATAATAATATTTTATATATTTGTTCTCCACATTTTATGGTAAATCCTATAGTTCTCAAGACCCTGATCCAAAGGCTCCTTCTTGTTCAGTGTTGTATTACACAGAATCTATGGGAAACTGATTTTTTTTATTACATTTTTTCTTTTGTATTGGACACTGAAAGCTGATGCTTTGGTGAAATGATAGTGTGGGTGGTGGCACTCAACTTATTTGAGTTTGAGACCTCTGTTCTAATGCATTGTTTCCCAAACACTGGGCTGTGAACCTCAGGTTAGAGGTTTTGTTTTGGGTCATCTGGCACGATGTTTTCTATTTCAAGATCAAGTTCACTATTATTTTTGCTGTTTTTCATTGTTAAGGACTTCAGCAATACTTATTGTTCATATATCATTCAGTCATCTTCATCATCTTAACTGCTTTTGGGTCTGAAGGGCAGCAGTCTCCATGACTGCCACCCACACTGGACCAACTGAAGGTACAGATACCAGTCAGTCAATAATAATATACCCTCAATAATTTACAATAATGAAAAAGGACTCCTAAAAATGTCTATTGACTCCCTTCTGTATACACCACACTGTGACATGGACCCCTATGGATATTGAAGACACACAATAATAATAAAAATTCGAAAGATTATAAAGGACAATGAATTGAAACGGACAAAACTCGTATTCACCAGGGACACAGGAAACTTTCTTTGCCCAAACTGAGGTTTGAAACAGGAGCAAGGAGAGAAGGGCCCGCAGGGAAAAAGAGCTAAAATTAGATTAACTAAATTCACAAAGACGGTCCACAGCCCCTCCTGCATGGCTACACCTTCAACACATTCTCACGGCCGACAAGTTTCCAAAAGACCCTTACAGAAGGCTAGTGGCTACCAAATCCCTGTGGCCTTTACTGGATTAAAGATGGCTGCTGCTGCTGCAGAGGAGATAGACTGTTTTCTTTCCAGGAGATGAGCACATCTGTAAACACCATAAATCTACAGAGGCTGTTGAGGTTATCAGGGTAAGTTTCCCATAGGAATTGAACATATCCAGCAGCGGCATACAAACCAGAGGTAAGGTGTTAGACTCTGCCCATTTTGCTTCGAAAGTCGGATGCGAGACTTTGTATGACCACGCTTAATCTCCATTTTCACTTCCGCTGAGTGACACAACAGCAACAAAAGCATGAGCAGAGGGAGGTCTATAAAACGGCCTCATCTTATGAATGACTGAATGACCTGCAGGGGGGATGTGATTCTCTTTCGAGCCCCATTAACCTCCTTCCCCTCAACATATTTTTAAAAGGATTTCAAATAGCATTTAAAATCTCAACATTAAACAGGTTGAATGACTGGTAGTTTTGCTTTTTTTTTTACAGATGACGATTTATTCTAAACTCTAACCCTTCATACATGAAAATCACTTCCCCCTTTTCCTTCCAGTTTCCCTGCCATCGGCTGCAGGTGCAGGCAGAGGCCAGTGTTGGGGGGCTACTCGGTTCACTGGCTCCATTCTCTACAGTTGAATGAGATACGCAGGGGTGTCATAGCTGTGATCTTGCTATTGTGCGTGTATGAAGTGTTGGAGCTAAAGCTGGAAGGTACACGCACTATTTGGAGAAAGGCAAACTACACAAACTATTTCAAAAATGATGGTTGTTACGATGCTGTCAGTCCACAGCTCCATGGGTTTAAAGACAACTTAAATATAGTCAGGTGATTGGATTTGTAAAAAATACCGGCTTGCTCATGGGAGGATATTTCTTCAGCTCAATGCAGAAAGTTAATTAATGTCATCTTAAGATCATGCGTCAGAAGCAAATGCCAGAAAGAGTTCATAAAATAGGGAAAATACTCAGATAAAGAGCTTAATTTTGATGCTATGCCTACAGGAGAGACAGGAGGTCGGCAACAGTAAAGGAAAAGTTAGAGGATATCGTCGTGGAGGAGAGGAAAACAGGCAGATTTGGTTCAGTGATAACTGAACATGCGTGTTGTGAAACTCCTCTCACACGACCCTCCTGCTGTGCCATGTATGTGCCCTTGTTCTATGTGACTTGAAAAGCATGAAAACCATACATGCGTGCCGACATGCATGGCAGAAACACTGACAAAGTCCTAAACAGATCAATCTGTAAAAACACAGCTAAATCATCTCAAAGTTATATATTTTTCTACACAGTCGGCACAAAAGTAAAATGTTTGATACTTTAATAAACATCCAAGTACATAGGAATTCCCTCTTGATGAAGTTTTAGCAAAAGGCATTCACCCTACTTTCCTCTTATCTCCTGCAGGGGATGCTACTGATGCTAGTTAAATAACCTGGGAGTTGAGAGCACATTAAATACTTTTCCTATTATCTAATGTACACAGAGCGTAAACCTGAACCCTCTGACATTTTGTATCTACATCTGTTTATAGATGACTGAACGTGGATCATGTAAGCTGAATAACCTGTTGCTCAACAGTATACAACTAAGTGACTTTACCTTGAAAGGTTGACTCTCTGCTCCAATCAACATTAGAATTGACACCTAGTCTTGAAGGCCCTCTACTATGCAGTTAACAGGTAGAACTGCAAACTTTGGAAAGTAAACTAGCATATAATGAACTTAGTAGGAGAAACCATAACTCAAAACATAGGTAATGATAATGGGATTTAGAGGCCTGTTCATAATGTTATCAGTTGGCATATTTAAGATCACACCACAGCTACAGATGTTTACTTCACCAGTAACTGTAGCCAGCAGTCAAGAACAACAACTGAAAGAACTAGTAAGCTTCTCTAAATAGATAAAATCATTGTAACAATCTTACACTGAAAACAACTGTTCCCATGTGATAAGCTGGATTGAGTTACAATTCTTCCCTAATCGAAGGTCAACCGGCTTCATTTTCATATAATTTTTTGGATCTTTTCAATGTTACAGTTAAAAAAGCTACATTTGAAAGTAAGGTTCAGCCATTGGCACAAGAGATAATTTAAGAGTCAAAACAGTCTCAACTGATTTATTATTTTTTTGAAAAGCAGGGAGGATTCCTTCTTGCTGCCAAAGACAGTAAGTGTTTTTTTTTCAGTGTTCAAAGGGATATTCTTGAGGTATTGTAGTCATTAAGCGCTCCAAGCGTTATATATTTAATCTTAAAATTAGCGAAAGTGATCCTGTTGAATCCTGTAGAAATTGGACAGACCACCCAAAGAGGTAAAATTTTTAGAAGAGAGAGAGAGTGGGAGAAACCTTATCATTCCTCTGATCTGTCGAATCACATGATGACGTGAACGATTTGGGAAAGCCTTGAGGTTCCTGAAATGGCTGGGACCCATTGCTGTAAGCCATGGAGATATGACTCAGATAGACCACATAGAGATAGAGATCACTCTCCCTGGGACGACGCAAGATGAAAGACTTTCTGACAGTGGAGACAATGGCAGTTATGTAGTGAGCTGGTTCCACAGACAACCCCCCAGGGATCTGTAAAACCAGCAGAATACATCACGCATGATGTGCAGGTTTTTCAATTAGTATATTAGACAGATAATGTTGCAATGATGCTGTATTTTCCTAGTTATTTCTCATGTTGGGGTTGCTTTAATTCATTTATTTTTCAGCATTTCCCTCTAATGGCAGATAGTGTGGCAGCCCATTAAATCTCATTCACAGTGGCGTGTGGGAAATACCCAACAAAGCAACTCAGCTTGGCATCCTCACAGACAACAGACAGCAGTACCATGTTTTCAATGGTAATTCACCACATAACATTTACAGGAGCGCTGTTCTACTAACCATAATAATAATTATGCTGTCTCAAAGAGAGGAGAAGACAGGATTTTTTTTATGAAATTATTATTATACTCTATTCTAAAAAGAAAATGCCAGTCTCAAATTATTCTTTGGGAAAGACTAAATTATTCAATGGAGGGTTTGTGACAGATGCATTTTACCTACTATAACAATGACCACATTGATATAAAGAAGGTCAAAATATGCAGGTCTTTTATGACACATTGTCATTCAATAGCCTGCACGATATCAAACAATATTTTCCTAAGAAATATGTATTAAAGTTGGCCGACATAGACTTCAAAAAGAAAAAAGAGTGTTTGTCTACAGCAACTTCCTCTTTGAAAATAGGCCAACGTTTTGTTATGGGCTAAAAGCATGACATTCCCAAAAGAAAGTAAAAGAAAAGTAATTGTTGTATGGTCGGTAACCAGCTCCTTCCTGTCTCTGAAAAGCTTTTGGAAGTTTGTCAGTGGTGCTCCAGAAGTCTGCCTCCATCATTCTCTCAGGGGAGATGGGGCAGGAACCATAGGAGGGAGGAAGAAACAGGTGGAAAGAAGTTCCATGTTTTCTGCAACATTGAAATGCGTGGTTAAAAGTAGGATTTTCAGGATTGGGGAATAGTAGAATTGGTGCAAATCAGCTACTGACTCTTAGCCCCTGGTCTGTGATGAAAAACTAAATTCCATACACAAAATTCTATATAGAAGTGACAGTGTGCTGTACAAATTTAATTACATTGTACCACACAAAATGTAACGTTAACATACAAAACACCACAGTCTATGGTTTCACAAAAAGCTATATATAATTGGATAATAAACATTTTATTTTGGAAACAGTAAAATGAAAACCCTGAGATATGGCTGTGCCTTTTACCAGGGTGTTTGTCGGGGTTTCCTAGGCAGAAGTAAGAAATGTGGTTTCATATGATTTCTGTTTTGTACTAGAGTGGGAATGTGACCATTTAATCGAGCCCTCACTTGGACAAATTATGAATATCTTACCACTACGCACTACTAGGATGTTTATGACCAACCCAAAGACCCCACATGTGAAGAATACTTTGCTTTTCTTAGCTATCATATCCAGTCTCTCTTTACCAATAGGTCTGCTCAAAGTTTCTTTCTTCCTTCCTCAAGGATAATAGGATCATTTCACAACACTGTTTTTACAATTCTTTGGTATCTTTTAGGTTTAAGAGATACTTAATAGAGCAGACGGCACTACAGAAGGCATGTGTTAATATGCAGCGTGTGTGGTAGGGAGTATACATGAAAGTGTGAATAAGAAAACATGTCCAACAGGATTTTGCTTTGATATGGGATTTGTTAACAACGTTCAAACAAACATAGCTTTCTTTTTGGAAAGCACTGTTAAGAGTTTATAATATATTTCAGAGCAGATTTGCCCAAAAGTCAATCAGGATCTACCAGTAGGCAAGTCTTTTAAATTTTCTAAATTTAATCGCTAGGATTGAATTAGCAACAACACAAGTTTAAATTGTATTGTGTCATACAGCTACATGAATTAAATCAATGTCATGTATGTCTTCTTTCAGCTTGTTCCTTTTTCAGGAGTTGCCACAGTGAGTCACCCTCACTGCATCCATCTCCTCTTCATCTCCTAACTGGTAGGTATCCCACTGACCCTCCTCTCCTCTATATACATATATATGTACAAAGTATATTCAATTTGTTTGTAGGAAATTAACTGACACTTTCACTGTTGCTAGTTCTTTTCTACAGTCTGGACACCAGTCTGTGTCCATGCAGATACAATCAGAGTCTATGGCACAGTGGGTGGGTGAACATTCAATTGGAGTAAACTCCCAAGAATCCAATAAAGCACATCATTTCTTTTACCTTAGAGGAATTGAATCAACTGCCAAGTCAGAACATGGATAGAGAGTGAGAGTGAGACTTCTTTTGTCTTCTGTTCGGTTGCTAACCAAAGCTAAATTCAAATCAAGCTGCAGAGAAAACAGGCTTTAGATCTCGGCCAACGTGATAGGGCCTCCACTGCTCCACTCTGCAACTGTCCTGCTTGGCAAGAAGATGGGCTCTCTTGTTCAGAAATCACTCATTAGCAGAGATCCCTTGACCTAGAGCCAGACATCTTTTGACTGTGACTAGGCGTTTGAATATGCTTTAGAAGAACTGGTTCATCTCCAAAGTTTGAGGAACTGGTAACGGTGACAAAATGAAGAAAATGAATCTGGCTCCTGTGCTTGATGGTGTGGCACACTGAATTTAATTAACTGACCAATACAAATGTGGTTCACCTAGAGATGTAGCATAGCCCTGTACCTAACTTTAATTATTAAGATGCTAACAACTATAGGTAAATGAGCCAAGCCCAGCTCAGGCACACATATATTTTACTGAACAAATTATGTACATGCTCAAATTTTACTTTTGAGAACAAGTTTGATGCTTGAATCATGTTTTTAAGAATTTTCTTTTGTTGGATTATAACTCATTCCACTGAAAACAGTCAATCTGAAAAAGGAATGTAAAAGAGTAAAGGAATTCAGAATATCATAGTATCAAATACTTCCTTTTATGGGTATGAAATATGAGCCACAATCACAAAGCCAACGTGAAGAATTGAAGGATCACCTTTGTGTTAATATTCAATAACAAAAATAATTACCTGCAAGTGCTTCATTTCTTGATTTTGTTAGAAATTGGTTTCAATTCTTGGTTTCCAAAGCTCTGTATTTAGGTTCAGCTTAACCATAACACATGGAAACAATTAAACATCAGCAAAGGAAGTGGACAGTGATGCACAGTGCTACAGAACCAGCAAGTGCCTTTAGCAAGAACTGTTATCCACTGCAGCTGTGGCAAGCTTTTCTGCACCTTATTGCTTCATATCTGCACCTACACCAGAGGGCAATAAGTTCAGCTGGTGGCAGAGCACTTATTTGGGTTACTGTGGTATAATATGTCTTCATTAGCTGATCCAGTGAAGTAAGTATTAAAACGGGGAAGCAGAGCACAGGGTGGTGGACCGCAAGGACAGTTCCCATACTCACTGACAGTAGAGCGTGTATCTGATCAAGTTAAGGAGTACCCATTTGGAAAAAAATGTCAAATAAAAGGTACACATTGCAAACGGGCTTACACTCAATGCCCGGCGGGCTTCTCAACCCCCCTAACCCCTAACACACAGACGCACACGTACCAAACACACACAGACACACACGTCTTTATTCCTCATTCTTCATTTCCTATTCCTGTCCAGGTCCAGATGGCCGAAAGATCCAGAGAACATCCGTAACAAAACAACTGAAGCCATACCTTATAGAGCTGGTGCCACACAGGCTAAAGTAAACAAGGAAGAAAGATTTAGATCAGAACTGCACCTATCTGCTTCTTTAAATCACTAATCTATTTTCATAAAGCATTTCAGAAATGAACACAGGATGAGAGTTTTATCTGAAAATCGGGAAAAAGAAGGACAAAAAGAAGAACATCTTGTGTTAGATGGTAATGGATTTGTTTAACTTGGTGATGCACTTGCACTAGCTACACACAAGTGAGGAATTAATAAAACATGTCGAAGTTTTTATGGACCTCTGGCCACATATTGTATAAAATACACCAGTTTGGCTGATGGTGAAATCAAAACTGGGCAGTCATGGGATTACAAACCCTCATAAAAATTACAGCCAATGGCATACATAAACTTGCTTTGACTTTAAAACACCACTGTTGTCAAGGGCCTTTCTGCACTTGCTCCTATCTACATGAAGATATGCATTGATATTATTTGACAGGTTTACAATGATGAATAAACAAATTTTTTTTATCACATTAAAAATGCTGAAGGACATGTCGCAGGACGTAAATAAAATAACGGTACTGTCACAGCACTTTTTAACTTAGGACTATTCCACCTTCCGCACACTGTACAAGTGGTATGATACTGATTTACAGTTGTGTGAGTAACTGTTATCCACAGTGTGTTTTGGCTGCAGGTTAATAAAAATTACAGGCTGCAAAAGCAATCAAGGGTTCATTTTGAAACTGTCCTGAGCAGATGTACGATAGAGCCACAAAGTGTAAACATACTGATAAATCTGATTCTGTCCTGGGAAGTCAAATCATCTGATTCCATTTTAGAGGAGCAGTAACTCAGCTCAACCGCAAATATTCAAAAGTCAAGGAGTGCAACAAAAACAGCCTATAAAATGTGCTCTGTCCAATTTCCACATCACATCAAGTTTGCCATATGAACCCTTTGCTCTTGGCATCTTTAATTGCATTACACAATAGTGGTTCGTGTCAAACGGCAAGCTGGCCCACTTACATGACCAGCCAAATAGAAACACAACCTCAAGCTTTAAGTCCAGCTCAAAGAAAACTAGGCCCCTGGCAACAAGCATGTACAGTAGATCAACAAGTCAAGTCACTTCCACAATTCCAAGATAAAAAAGAATTAGGGCCTCTTCCACCTTCAGAATGTACCATAGGTCAGTGTTTTCCAATAGCACAGTGGTGTTCTATGAGATATAGTCAGGTGTGCTGTGGGAAATTATCTAATTTTGTGTTTTCCATAAAATAGGCAAATCAAATTGAGAATGGGAAATACATTTTTGCAAAATGTGATTAAATTACTTTATATTGTTAATAAAGGCTACAAATTAAGTTTTGCCTCAAGTTTTACCAAAGAAAAAAGTTTGCCTTGGCTCAAAAAAGGTTGAAAAACACTGCCATTGGTGATCGACACAAATAATACCCACAAAAAATGTCTGGCAGAATATTAAAAATAGAATGGAATAGAATTGTTCACCCCGTCCACACCCCCCCAGGGAGAAAACCCACTTTTTACAGTAGCTCCACAAAATTAGAAATGAGAAGAATAACAGTAAGATATAATAGGAATAATAAAAAAAGAAAAGAAGAAAAATATATACATATATACAACAATAAAATGTTGGAACGTGTAATGCTAACGTGTAATGTAATGCAGATGCCACTTAGTCATCGTCATCATTAGTCAATGGTTTATAATGTCTATGAATAATGTCTATCGACTTGGGTCGTACAGTTGTAACTTCTAAATATTGGTCCCCAGGAAAAAAAAAGTTTGGGTTACAAGGTCTTAGCGCATAAACCAAAAAAAGTGAAATAAGCCATATTTCAATCTGTTATAACACAATTAAAGGTCTCAATAGGAGAAAATGTCACAAACAAATTTCCTCACTGGCCACCATAGCAACTCACGCATGTTTATGTACACACACACACACACACACTCCTTTTAAAGTAGTGTCTCTGTAGCTGCTTCTCATTACCAAATAGCGTTTTTCATTGCCATTGTGTTTGCTCCTTCTTGCCTGACATGGGGGCTAAGTATTAAAATGTATGAGCCTTTAATCCGGCCCGTTCCAACACAGCCAAGTGAGGTTCACCCAGACCACAACACAAAACACAGGAACATTTATGCCAACACACACAAGATGAATCACACCGACTAACATGCACTAACGTAGTAACAAAAAGGAATTGACCCCTATCGCTGTTTATTAGCAGTAACACCAAATATTGATGCTGGCAGCGTGTCTGAGATGAAACGGCGTAGTAGGAGTCATTACACTATTAGCCAGTGGAAAGAAAGCTCACCTATCTTACTTCCAAACACTGCTGTGCCAAACCAAAAGAAAGATTTATTAAAAATGTACATGTCCTATGCTACTACTTCACACACACTTTCTTAATTTATTTCCTACACAGAAATTTCTTCTGTTTTTCCTCCTGCCAGCTTCCTCTTAATAAGGGCAACACATTATCTTAAATTGATTGGTTCACCTCCTCCAAACACACTTTGATGCCAAACTTCAGTTGGAAAAAAATGCTATCTGCTAACACATCTAACTTCCCGAAGGGGCCAAACACGCTCAGACTTAATGCAGAACATATTGAAGTATTGAAGCCACACATCCCTCTTAATAATAGCAACGGAACAACACAACAGTTCCCATAACGATTCTTTTAACTTAATGAAAAAAAAAAGATATAATTAGTGCAACAGTTAGTCTGAATAAAGAGATAGTCAAGAAAGTTCAAGCCTGAGTATTTTTTTTTTTTTTCTGTCTGACAACAACATTAGCTCTGGGCTCAGTCCTACACACATACCTATCATTATTAGCAAGTTTGTTCTGGCCATTCATTGGATAGAAAGAGGTTATCAGATATCAGTCTTCAGTGCTGTGAGAACCAAACCCTGAGGCAGTCTCTCTCATTTCATGATCGTGCACAGTCCTGGGCAAAGAGTGAGAGTTTCCATTGGTAAAGACAGAGAGCCCTAATCAGACAGTTACAATGAGCAGACTTGGTGTCTTGTCAATGTGGGGAGTCAAATATGTTACAGTTGGCTCAAATTTTTTACAAGGTATGAAAACTACAGACAGGTTTTGGTGCATCTGATACTGGGGTTAGGTATTTTATCCGGTTTATGCTGTGATAACAAGTCTAACAGTATTTCCAGTTTTAATAGTTTTAGATTTTAGGGGTTTCAGACTAAAATAAGTAGAGGGACACTGCCCCCACTGTGATTTCACCAAAGGGCCACATCAGCTAACAATGTTCAATCGGGAAGAAAAGAAAATGGTATTATAGTTTCCCCTACATTCTGTGTAATACAAAACTGCAGAGGACAGAAAATGAACCAGAATGAGTCCGTGGTCCAGGGATTGAGAACTACAAGATTTACCAAAAAATGCAGAACATGATTCAATTGAATAAAAACTTTCCTAGAATTTACTGGGAAAGTACATTAATACTATACTGCAGTACTCCATTCTAATACTCTATATTCATCCAGAGAAGAGTTTACCACTGAGTGCAACATGAACATTTTCACCATTGTTAACTTGCAGTGAAACACCTCTATAAGTGTTGTGGACCGCGCCTACATTGAACTTTATATCAAGTCAGGGGCCACAAAATATAATTACAGGGGCCGCAAATGGCCCACAAGACCCATGTTTTAGATAATTAATTTGCCACTCCAGAATCCAGAGTCCATTTTTTAATGCCTTGTGTATTTCTCACGCTAGAGTTGAAAATTGAATGAATCCAACATTAAAGGTAATGACAAAGAAAGTCACCAAGGCCACTCTCCCACATCAGTCTTTGGCAATGTCTGCTGGACTGCACGTCTGTATCCTTAGGAGTCGCACGGTTCTGTGGGGAAAAGTGAAGCTCAACTTGAGCTCACATTGCCGATACATCAACTCTTTACGTTCTACATAGTCTCCTGCAGCGCTTTTCCTGTCCTCCTGGACCTTCTGGGCTCCCTAAGTACAATGGGGCCACAGGCAGCTGTATTATAACAACAATAAATCAGTTTGACATCTGGTCTTTAATAACTTTCAAAACTTTTTTTTTTGCCTTTCACTGTATGTAGAAGGCAGAATGAATACCTTATGGTAGTGATTTATAACATTCTACTAACATTTATCTCATTATTAAATTCAGTTTGTCTAGTTGTCTCTCATTTGTCTTGAATTTAAGACTCACACTAAAACTACTCAGGCACATCAAAGACATGACCATATGCAGGTATTTACTTGTTTTTTTTGTGTTTGTACAAAATAAATGTATTGCTGAGTCCTAAAGTGCATTAAGCTCGGTTCCCCAACAGGAAATAAGGAACACACATACTCAATGCACCAATACAAAGCATATGCAACACTACAGAAATGAAAGACTTTTGTACCAGAAGACATCAAGACAATGTAGCCCAGGATTAGGGCTGACTCTCTTTTTCTTCCAGCTTAAATTGTGCGTTTACTCTAGCAAGTGTCAAAACTGTACAAAGGATTGTTGTGTTTGTTGTTTTAACCCTAAATAACCGAAGCAACATGGCAAATATTGTCCACTACAGCGATTACTCCAAGTCACAGGCTGCGCTTTTGAACTATCGTCTATTATAAAATCATCTATTATTACAAAAAAAATACAACTCTTTTTGGGGTTCGAGCACAAAAAAAAATCAGAACTTGCAGCTGAATATGTAAATATATACAGAAAGTCACAAAAAAGAGGCCACACAAAGAGATATATAAAATCACACATGTTTAGGATCATTGATGTTCGATTTGCAGTCGCACAAGTTCACTTTGTATTGCTTTTATTTGCAACCTTACAAAGAAAAGCATCTTTGATCTAAATGGCAGCAAGAACCAATATGGAATTGATTGTTTGAAACCTTGAACCTTCCTGCTAAATCTTTGCCTTCACTACAGATCTCTTCCAATGAGAAGCAGACCTGACTACTCCTTAGATGTGCTGTGGAAGCCTTGTTCTTTACACTGCTTACCTGGCTGACAATAGATATTCTAAAGGAAACATATCTCACTTAGCTAAATTGGCCGCGGCTCATCGCTCAATACCTAGCGTTCACCTAAGGGAAACCTCAATTCTTCAGGTGGCGTGCGGGCTCTTTAGACACCAAAGCACGTTCTCAACCTCTTTCCTGCTGCATTCCTGCTAAAGGTGTGGATATTGGTCAGACATGTCTGTTCATCAACACCTCATTAGCAACAACCACTATTCCAAATGTTCTAATGTGTTTGGCAGTATTTTCTGATGAGTCATTTGATACACCTGTGGCATTGCTCCACTCAGAAGTGCAGCACTCTCTGTCTCACACTCTATCAGGCATCAAGAATTAGGGTGAAGGGCAAATTGTCCAGATGGCCCTGCAGCAATATTAGCTTTCAAAACGTCCACTCGTCGTCCCGTGCTACCATATACTTGGGGCGGCAGAGCACTTCCCTTTTGATTTCTGCACAGTTGCTCTGATCTGTCAAGCAGAAAAATAACCAGAGGCTACTTCAAAGGCCAGATCTCCTCACAGCGTCCGAGTCCGAAATGCTACTACATTCATGCACAGAGTCAAAGCTGAAGGGTGTTTTTGTATGAAAATTGGCTCCATTAACCGAAATCCTTTGAGGATCAGCAGAAAAAAGAAAACAAATTAGACATGAATAAATGTCTATGTAGTTTTATAGAGATCAATCTGGTTCTGGTACTGGTAAAACAAAGTTCCTCGGTGTAAGAAAGAGAAAGCACAGAAAATGACCACAAACAATCACTTGGTCTGTGAGTGTTGTTTCCAGAGACAGACCCTGGATCAGACAGTTGGAACATAAGTGGTGTGTGTCTTGGTGAATGCCAGTATTATGCAGGATTTTTTTTTTAACTTACGTACCTATATGGCGTCTGCAGTGGGGGTGGATGTGGAAGGCCAGGGGAATTATTTCCTAGTGTTATACTACATGCAAAGTTTTAAACTGGTATCCACTGGTAATCCACTATTTCCCCAGTACAATGGGATTTATTGACATTTACAAACAAAGCCAATGGTGGGTTCACTTTTTTTATTAGTTATCTTCTTCTTTTCCTTTCGGCTTATCCCTTTTTTTTCCAGGGGTTGCAACAGCGAGTCAGCAATTTCCATCTCTCCCTGTTCTCTGTAACCTCAACTCTAACGCCAACTACCTCCATGTCCTCTCTCTGCATCCATCAATCTCCTCTTTGGCCTTCCTATTTGTCTCTTACCTGGTAGCTTTATCTCTAGCATTCTTCTACTAATAGAAATAATAAAATTTGTTATACGACATAAAAAAAAAAATGTGCAAATTTCTATGGCTCTACTAAATTTACACTAAAATGTTCTTTTTTTAACTTAGAGCTTATAATAATAATTTAGAGGGCAGTGGTGGCCTAGTGATTAAGGAACAGGACTGGGGTCCGGAGTGTTCCATGTTCGAATCCACCAATTGCCAAGTCACCACTGAGCATGGCACCTTTCCCACTCACTGCTCCCCGGGCGCTCAAAGCTGCCCACTGTTCACTATGGTGATGGATTAAATGCAGAGATGACATTTTGTTGTGTGCAGTGGTGTGAATCACCTTGTCACAATGACAAGGAGTTTGCTTAAAAAAATAGATAATATATTACTACGTATAGATTATTCTTCAACCCAACATGTGGACTTGGTCTCATGGTCAGTAGTTGTCTTTATTACTACTCATTGTGCCTGACAAAATGGTCTACGGATTTTTTTTAATTATTATTTATTTAAAGATTTAACTGTGGCCCCAGTGACTTTTCAGGCAGTAGAACTGTTGTTTTAGCCTCTCCTACACCTTAGTGATGACACAATTCTGTCCCTGATTTCTTAAGGCAAACCTTTTAACCCTGGCTGCTGGGTTTGTGCTTTGATGAGAACTGTCAGTCGTGAGACCTCATATAAACAGGTGTGTGCTTTTCTAAGTCACTCAAAGCAAAGTTGGTTTGACAGAGTTTGACACCCATTTAGGTGTAATAACATCACCCTAATACACTGGCGTTTATGTAATAAAGATGATGTCATCTGGCCTTTTTAATGCTGTTGCTCAACCTATATTTTTAAAAAGTTCTGCTGAGCTGCAGCAGTGTCTAAATAAATTCTTCTTTTTTTTTACTAATGCATGTGACGCAGCACTGTGTGAGTGAGACAAGAAACACTGATGAAGGTGGATATGTAAAGCATCAAAACTGTAGTTGGACACACACCTGCATGGGACTTTGCAGTAATATAACATAGGGTCTTTCTTTCAGTGTTCTAAAGCTTGGTATTTAGGGCAAGTTGAACAGAGAATCTTCCCAAAAATCGAGGAGAGATGTAAATTCCTTGACCCACAGCAAATCTTGACATTTCTTTATTTAATGCTGCAATAAAAATCACTGACAAAAATCAAACTAAACTGGTTTATCAATGTCTTCATATGTATAGCACATCTGTGTTAGAAGGTTCCGTTTAGTTTGGCTTATCTTTTTTGGGAGGGCTTTGTCCTCAATAATGCAAAATACCCCAGAAAACACAAGCTTACTTTTCAGAAGAACCAGGGACATTAAAGTCATCTGTCCGTGTCTCTTAGATGCCTTTTCGGAACATGGTGGGGTTATGAGTTTGGCTCGTGTTACCTGGCTCTGCTGGAGCTGACCTGAGTGAGACCTGCAGATTAAGGAACCATCTGGGAGCTGCAACCTGAGCTCACATGAGGAGAAACCAAATGGTCTGGCCAAGATAGGATTTTCACTTATTTACATTGATGTGAATGCAGATGTATTCAGTTGTACTATTAGAACTGCCATGAATGATCACTGACAAAAATTGAGTTGAGTTTTCAATAGAGTATAGGTTCAGAGTGTTCCATCTCAGATCGCATTTAGAGCACATCTTTTCAAACACACAGGCTCGGCCACAAGACTGTAATTACATCAATTCTTCAAACCACAACAACAGGGAAGGATTTGAAAAAGTAGGCTTAGATTATAAAAAGATATTTTAATTTCTTGCCATTCAGTCTTTTTTATGTAAACTCAGAGATATCACAAACAAGATCTGGTTTTCAGTGAATTTGGTGCAATCTTATCTTGATGCACTAAAACAATGAGATCAGGGTAGAAGGTAAGTGCAGATGATGAATACTCTACATCAGTGGACCACTGTTGTTGTCCCAGTACAAGTGGGTGGGTGAATTGGTGCGGGGCCGCAGATAAATATTGTTTCCTTTTGGCCCCATCTGTCTATTACTTCCACTTGATCCATACCCATATCAACAAAAGAACTTAACAGTAGAATGGCTAGGATTCCATCATCAATAATGCAACTATATTTGATCAGGAAATATTTTCTCAGTGAAGACAACAACAATAAAGTAAAAAAGATGCAGATTCATTGGTACGGTAAGATTCTAACTTTTTATATCAGTTTGGTAGCAGAAAGTTACAGGTTGTGTACACTGAAATCTTTTTTGTGGCCATGCATAGTTAATTCAGGTAGGAAGATTTTATAGTTAGAAAAACATTTCAGAACACCAGAAATTTTATCTTATTAAGGGTGTTTTATCTGCCACAACTTAACAAAAATGTCTGTGAAAATAGTACAAGACATTTAACCAGTCCGTGAGAAAAAAAAGGTTGGGGAATACTGCTATACATGATCCAGGTCTTAAGTACTTTAAAACAAAGTGTCAGCGAAACATATAAACTTTAAAAATATTTTCAAATATTAATATTATTACAATTATTCTTTTTTTCAAATTATTTTAAAATGCATAACTCTAGGGCTCCTTAATTTAATGTAAAAAGTACCTAATCTCTTGTTAATGTGGAGATTGCTACTTATAAGTGTCTAAAGGAATACTTTGGGCGCCATAAACTTAGTTTGAGACTGAAGTCTGGAGCATTCAAACTTTGACAGCCAATCAAAAATAACCATCTGCCCCAAGGCTGGATGTGAAGTAGTCAGTTTGATGTCTTTAACAAAACAGTTCATCTACTGGATATTTTGCCAAGATATTATCGTGATCAGCCACAGGGAATGAAACAAAAGTTGTCTGACTATATTTATGTCAAATACACAAATTTGGCAGTGGCTGAATCAATTTTATTGAACATAAGGGCTAAGTTACTACCTGCCGTTTTTTCACCTTCAATTTGAAAACCATTACACAATCACCGGTGTTCTTTTAAAACACTGTGGTTGACCTCAATCTCAGCTCCCTTTGACAATGCGTGCAAGATGTGAAGGGATTCCTCTGGTCCCTGCGGTGGCAAACTTAATCAATGTGATACAGACAGCAACAAACCAGTGGACAAGTACAAGGCTTGGCTTTTTCTCAGAAATCAGTAATGGCCTCTAATACAATCCTCCAGACGCCTGGCCCATCACAAGAGAGAACACAAACAGATCAATTTGAGGAAACAACTCTCAACTTTTTCTTACATCAGCTTTGCTTGTTAGGCTGTTGCATCTTAACAGCACAGAACCCGTCAACAATCTGACCAACCATCAGTAGTACACGTCTGACAGACAACCCTGTCATAATCTCTATCCGTCTTATAAAATTCCAGTATGACAGCCTCATTGCTCCACACATGGAGAATGCGAGGGAAAATACAGAATGAGTAAACCACCTGATTGCTGTGTCTCCAGCAGATCGTTAATCAAACTCCTTATCAGTAAACTGAAGCCGGGATACTGCTCCTACCACATCATTAGCGGCTCAGGGCCTCAAATTGTTTAATATTAGAAATTCTTACTGTGTTAATGCATTAGATACTAGCAATACGTCAATGACCATAGTGATTTGAGGGCTTCCTCTGGTGCTTTACAAGGCTATTTAAAAACCCAGAAGAACTCTTGCATTATACGTTTTTTACAAGCTAACAATGATTAAATGTTTTTTCGATTAGGTGACACAGCATTGTTGCTAGCAACAGTGACTTTGGTGTCATGACAAACACCTACTCCAAACAGAAACTCTGGCAATGACTGTCACACTTGAATCAGTGCCGTGCCATCCTAAAACAACAAACTGCACGCCAGACCTCCTGGCGTGTAGTGAGGATGTGGGTGTACTTTTATCCAAAAAATATGTTTTATGCAATGAAATGACACAACATTTTTATGGATTTTTAAATAAATAGCAACATGGTGAAATATTAATGACCAAAAAAGTGAAATATAGAAGCAAATACAATAAATAATTCTGAGTTTTTCACTACTTTGCTGAAAACTCTTAAAAATGTAATTTACAGCCCCAAAGCCTTAGAGCTTTGGGCAATTCTTAAATGAACATCTTTTAATACTGTTTCTTGTCCATGTGGTAATTGCAGGGCCAGGTTGTGTATTGATTTATGGTACTGAGATTTTCGGGACAAGTAGCAACCTTGTTCTACCAGCAGCTGCAAAGCGGAGGCCTTTGGGCCTCAACTAAGAGGCTAAATGTCAGGGGGAGAAAAAAAAAAGAAAACAGTACCTTCCCCCAACCATGTGAAAACCATCCTGCCCAATTGGTTTGGTGGTGCCACTGTAAGTAATTGAAAGGACATTTTGAAGTGTTACAAAATATAAAACTCTCTTCATTTATTTCTGCAATGAGTATTTCTTCCTGAGTTACCATATTCACATTAATTCTCTTCAAATTCTTTACCAAAGAATCATCTTCAAAAATAGCATGACCACCCTCATTTCTTTAATACATCTTTGAATAACATAACTAGATTCAAAACTTAATATTAGTACTATTTTTTTATAATGCTAGCCAGTGCTATTTTAGGTTTTGGTAATGTCTGCAGACACAAAGTATGTGAAATTGTTTTTGACCAAGTGTCAGTAGTTGCTGGCGATGATGAGGCAAAACATCTGTGATGGGAGGTGCAAAATTTTGATAAACTTATCTACCCTCTCACAGACATCTCATTTGGTCTCACTAATAGAGGTTACTTAAATAAACCAGATGTTTTAAAAATGGGGTAAAAAATGTATATATTTTATTAGAGTACTTCTGTTTTGAGGCTCCAGATATGTACAGTACAGCTGCATACAGCTTCCTGCAGGTCTTGTAAAGACATCCCATCTGAGAACTTAGACTAGGGCTGGCCCACTTTCTGGAAGTCAGAGTTGACTTAAAAGATGTTTCTAGCAACATCCTTGAAGGCTTTTGTGGCAGCTTGTTTTTTAACCACTTGAAAGGACAAAACATTGCTGTATATCTATAACTTTTCAAACAATATTTTTTTCTTCTTTGTTTCTTCAACTAAGCCTTTTAAAATGGGAGACAGAGTTTAGAGTAATCCTGCTAATAAGGTACATCATGTGCACAGAGACATCTCTGAGTGCACAGAGAGCAGGAGAAAAGCTCTGTTTTTTTTTCTTCTTTAATCTCTGCTGCCAGCTTTGACTTATGATAACCCAATGTTTTCTTTGACTTTTTGATATAAGAGCTTACAAAAGCACATGCACAACAACAGCGTTTGCCCTACATAAAATTTTTAAGTGACACTTTTCTCATTTCTAGTTAAGAGGAACAGACGTACATATTTATAATAAAATGCAAACAACAAAAGTTTTCCCCTTTTCAAATATAAAAAAAAAGAAATTGTCTTTTAAAAAGTAAGTTAAAACTTCATTTGCTGTTGAATAATCCCTTACGGAACAACTAAACTCTTGGATGTCTACAAGGAGTTGAGGTTATGGTTACTTAGCTGTATTTGCCATGATAACCAGCAGAACAAACCAACATTACCAAGATTTGGGTACAACAAAGATGGATTTCTCCCTTATTGCTCTTCTTTCTATTTCTCTCTAAATCGATGACAGCATTCCCAAAACAAACTCTCCACAAAGGCTTATTTTCTAGATTAGTCCCTAAGTGGATAAGTTCTAGAGATCATTTGATCTACACAACTTGTAAACAAAGCTAATCAAAAACAGTGCTGTGAAAACAAAGCTTAAGGAAACCCGAGTTTGGTAAATGAATAGCTAAATTAGGCTGAGGATACAACGTTTGGATGAGGCCTGTGGCTGCCCTCTTTGGAAGATTGCAACTGTACAAAGAAACTGTCAGTGTTTCTGTAACATGAGATGTATTTTTTATTTTCATGATGACCATTTTAAAAGTATTTTAATGTCAACCTCTCCTTAAAATAATTTCCAGGTAACAGATTGAAGATTTAAGATTATTGAAGTGACCATCAAATAAATCAGATTAGACTTATTTAATGAAACAAACTTGAATCATTTCATATTCTACTTACTACCTTACGAAAAATATAACTAAGCAGGTAAAGGGGCATTGCTTGCCTTGTGGTCAAGGAACCAGGCTAGGGTCTGGAGGGTTCCAAATTCATTACTAAAGCACTTCACTTTAGTGTCATTTCATTGTCTGCAGTGGTATGAATAACAATCACAGAGTTTGCTTTCCTTTCCCTCCTAAATAAAATATTGTAAATAATAGGGTAAAGGAAAAGGATCTAAACTTTGCTTCATCTAAGATAAAAGCCTCAAAAACTCTACTAATCCCTCCTCCCTGGACTGCATCATAGCTCATACATTATTCCTGCTCACAAAGGAAAGCAGATGCAGGATTTTTTACTTTCAAAGTTAAGATGATTGTCATTGAAGGAAAAATCATTGCCGTCTCAGTAGAAGTCTACCTGGCAGAGGAGGGAGACATTACCGCGACAGCACGGAATTGGACAGACAATGAAAACCAGAGGCAGCGGTGAAGAGCAGGAGCCACCAGCAACAACAGAGCAGCGCTGCCTTCTTTGATGTACAGTTAATAGCTTTTCTGCTTGCATCAAAGTTGGAGGTCTCCTGTCAAGAGGGTTTCCCTCTGTCAATCCACTGCACTGAGATGTTTGCACAAGTTGCAGGAGCATGGCATTACTAATGGAGGTTATTATATCCCTAATGACAGAAAACAGTACCCAAGCTATAAACCCTCAGCATTTCAAGGCTCCATAGTACAGACAAGGACAATGAATATCAGGGTAATCCCATGAAAAGCAACTATATATCCCCACCAATGTTAACACATTTCGCATGATTGATCACTCATAATACCACAGGTTTTAATAAAATGTTCAGGCAGGTTCCAGATCCTACACTAATCACAATGTTGCTTGGAACTAAAGCATTATAATGATTATGTCATTTGAATTACTGGTTTAACAGTAGACAGCAAATTTAACACTACTGATACATGAATGTTAAATCAACAGAATAAATGCAGAAACTTTCCTAAATTTATAACTAAGTTGTTTCTACCCTGTCAAGACTATTACCTTCTGTTTTTCATTTTCTCACTTTTCTTATAATTCCTGGGACATTTTTTAACCCAACTGCTCGACTATAATTTATTCTATTTCCTGCCATCATTCCAGATGTTGACTCATGTCTTGGTGCTTCATAAGTCTCTCTTTCCTCCTGTCAGACATCTCTAATCTTCCATCACTTCCAGCTGCTACTCCACCCTTTCAAACTTCTCTTTACCCATATAGGTATCCCTATATCAGGAATTGCGGTGATGGTGTGTTTTCTTTGGGAAATGACTTATAAATTAGAGGAGCTCCCAGGCTGACTGGGAGGGAGCCAGGGGAGCATACACAAGGTTTCCTGATTAGGGAGGCGTGGACAAAGGCCAGAGAAAGTCACTTTTTTTGGAAGATTACTAAGTTAAAAAAAGAAAGAAAAGCTATTGATGGCACCCTATTTGCCTTAAGACTAAGAATATGGATTCCTACACATTCAGAGTAAATAAAAGAATATATATAATGCTTTAAAAATTTAGTTGTGATTTAAATAGCACTTCAAATTTCAAATGGTGGGTTATGTTCATAAATTGCTGTTGGTATTTCGCAGATAAAAGTGTGAAAAGTTGGCTACAAAAGTTGGTTGGTTAGTGCAGAGCCTTCTGGAATTCCTAGTTAGGAAGGCCATTTAATATAGTCTTTTCTTCATTATCTACAACAGTATCTACTACACTTATCTCTCTGCATTTAATTCAATAGTATCTCATGTGTGTATATGCAAACATTCAAACAGTGTTGCCTGTTAAATAAGACAGCAATCAGGTCCTATTTCAAAAGCTAAAATCTCTTAATCAAATTTTCTCCTGAGAAACACCAGCACAATTTGATGCCACTTATCTTAGTGTTCACCCACAGCATAGTTGATGAAGGAATGATAGCATCAAATCCTGGGACAATCATGCATCAAAGACATGGCTACATGTGCAGGGGTTTGGATTGTGTAAACATAGTGGTATCACAGCTGGAGGAATACTCCAGCTTGTTTAAACCTGTGCAGCTCCCTTTTATTACACTCTAAGTCATTACCTTAAAATGTCAGCAGCATATGGCTATATGTACAGTAAAAGTACCGAGGGATATCAGTTGCAGCAATCCTGCCAGTGATCGAAATAAGGAATGTCAAGTTAGAGTCAAGAGTCCTGTTAATCCAGGCTTTGAGTGGTGCTGCCAAGCTCAACAACACTTGGTGCAAAAATTACAAAATTGCACTAAGAGTTTATTGGTTATTGGTTTTGAATAATATCGAACCTCTGAAGATATGTGATGTACAGTAGCAACAGAATGTGGTTTCTGCACCATGGTCGTGTACCATGGGTGTACCACAGGGATCAGTCCTGGGTCTGCTACTGTTCAGATTATATATCAATGATCTCCCATCCATATGTAACAATGTTAATGTTCAAATGTACGCTGTCATTTCCACAGACAGGGTAGACCCAGAAACTACTTCATTTTGAAAATACAATTAAAACAGCTAATCTGACGTCTCAAAATCATTCATAATTTGGCACCTCTACCACTCAAAAAATGTGTTACTTCACTGCTGATCAGATAGTCAGAACAACAAGGTCAACAGTCAGCAGTCAATGTTCTGTACCAAAGCAAAGAACAGCATTAGGGCAAACTGTTTTTTCCTACAAGACAACCACTGAATGGAACAGACTTCCAGTTGAGGTAAAGACGTGCCAAGATCTTAAACAATCTAACCTACAAGTATAAAACCACTAACTCAGAACACAAACTTGTCAGCATTAAAATAGAAACAACAAAAGCAACTACATTTAAAGATGATTAGGATGAATACATGAATGAATTGTATTTATTTAACTGAACTAACTATGACTACATGAGACGTTTGCCTGTTGTCCGTCTTAGGGTCTGCAGATGGAAATTAGTTCTATAAGCTTGGGTCTGGTGCAAAGCATCTTTTCTTTGATTATTGCTTGTTTACATTGTCCCTGTCAAATAAAATATAATAATAATAATAATAATAATAATAATAATAATAATAATAATAATAATAATAATAATGTGACAAAAGTATCCATACATGAATGAAAAGACAAGGCTTTGTGGTGGTCAGGCTGCTCAAACAAAAAAGGATGGACACCACATCCATTTTTATTTTTCTTCTGTCCATACACTATGTGTTTAATGTACTGTTAAAGATAAAACTGTTTTATTTATAATACCAGTCTTCTTAGGACAACTACAGACAGGTAGAAAAGAACACTTTGTCTGAGAACTAATAAAACCTAATAATATCTTTAAGTGGAGACACGTAAAGGAGGAAATGACAGCCTCTACTGAGAGACTCATTCACTCTCAACAATGCCAGATCTTATCAGAAGATCCCAGTCATCAACTAACTTGTCACAAAGTCAACAGCTGATAACACAGATATGTACTTTACCGCACAAGTAATTTGAAAGATTTCACAATAACGGGTGCAGGTCAGTCCCAACAGCAGCTGTCTGAACTTGTGAGTCTTATTTAGGTGAGCTATTAGGCACACAGAGCTATTTTTAACACTGATGCTCATAAAAATTTAACAGTGCAGACACATTAAAAAGTGTAATTAAGTAAAAGGATATAGACTTATGGGTGAACACACGATAAAAGTATACGTCAAAGAATAACACCACTGCAATATATTAGGCTAGTAGGCTGACCATTAGCCCAGCAGACAGTCTGGGACACAACACAACAAGTAATTGACTTAACACTCGACAGAAACAACTCTTGAAACCTCACAGAGTGTCCAGCAATTTACCATTAATGATTTCCCTGCAAGAGACAAGGAGATTTCAGTTGTGTGAGGAATGTTGGTTTATAGGCACTCCCCAAGGATCTATGGGGGCATAACGGTTTATTTTAGAACATTCCCTGGAGGCTGAAGTCTAACCCACTACTCAGACAGACATAAATCCAACATGAGTGAATACTGGACTATCAGAAAACAAACAAGACATTTAGCACCAGGTATGCATGCCCCCACATCATTAGGTTAATCAGCCCAATGGGATGCTATTCATCTTTATGCTCAATCTGAACATGAATTAAGAGTCTCTCACTCAAGCATTCTTAGCTGTTCAGAAAGGTATTAAAAGGTTGTAGTGAAGCATGCACCATACAATATTACATTAGGGCATCTGTAAATGTAAAGTGGGCCAGACAGCAGTAAAAAAAAAATATGTGCAGGAAGTCTGATCCTTCGAACAAATCTGACTTCAGTCTGACTCAAATTGGGACAAACTTCTCAAAAGCAGACAACTGTTACAGCTTTGTTGATGCTGTAACAGTTCTAACAGTCTAGGTAGGCCGTGCTTCATTCCCAGAAGAATTGTCCCAGAGGGAGTGAAAAGGCCCGAGGACACACCATTAGTCAGTAAGCTACAGAGCAGCTGCTCGTCTGCTTGCCCTTACCTATCCCTGACTGTCCAGGCCTGGTAAAAGTTTCTTTCTCGAGAAACAAAGACAAAACAAACCAAGAGGCAAATTAGCATTTTATTGCTTAGGGTTGTCAGAAGACAGAGAAGAAAGGTTCTTCTCTGGAGGTGGAGCAGAGGGCGGAAGACAGGAAGCAAGAGCTTTGACCTGAGCTACAGCAATGACAGTGATTGTCATTGGTGTTGTTGTAAAGCTGTAGTTGTCATGTAATGAATACAGACTTGAGAATTTATTACTAAAGGAAGTCACTGGTGACCATCAAAGATCCATGGTAAGAACTGGTAACCAAAGCTGGTTGGTTTTTCAATCCTGCGGATGTCCTGTACGATAAAACGAAGAAAAAAAAAACAACAAAACTGCATATTGTGCATAGTGCATATAGACTTTGATCGAATTCATAAAATGCTTAACTGACACATCCATCTGGTAAATGACGTCACCAGAATTCAAGACACATTTTAGGCTAAAGTGATGCATTAACAATAAAAAAGGAACTCAATAGCAGACAGGTCCCAAACCAAAGATTTGACTTGTCACATGAATGTTTTTAAGGACAAAACAAAAAACATCTGAGATGAAACAGATTTTCAAGATATTCAAGACAGAGGTTCAGCAGAACTGATGCTGCAAAAGTTCAATACCAGTCAAATTGCATCAACACAAACCACCTCATCCATGTAACAATACAAATAGTGTTTTTCTGCTCTAAGCAACTAACTTTCTGGCAACAGACAAATAGCAGGTCAAGATGGGCTGCAGCATAGATGCCTTGCTTTCTCTAACCTTCCATGATGTATCTACTAGTTCAGTGTTCCCCACCTTTTCTGCACCACAGACCGGTTAAATGTCTCGTACTACTTTCACGGACCTCTCATTAAGTTGTGGCAGATAAATACCCCTTAATAAAATTTAAATTTATGTTGTTCTGAAATATTTTGCTACCTATAAAATCTTCCTACCCAAATTAACTGTGCATGGGCCCAACAAGGATTTATCAAGTACAACCAGCCTATAACTTTCTGCTACCAGTCCGGTGTAAAAGGTTAGAATCTTGTATCAATGACTGTGTGTCATTTTAATTTTATTGTTGTTGTCTTCAGTGAGAAAATATTTCCTAATCAAATAAAATTGCATTATTAATGATGGAATCCTAGCCATTGTATTGTTCATTTCTTTTGTTGATATGGGTATGGATCAAGTGGAAGTAATAGCCAAATTGGGCCAAAAGGAAACATTATTTTTCTGCGGCCCGTCACCTACAGACCCGTACTGGTCCACACCCCATCGGTTGGGGACCACTGTACTAGTTTACTCACTCAGTCAGATGTTTTTCCATCAAAAGCGAAGGAGAAACCTCTCAGACAATGCAATTGCAGAGGACAATGGCTAAGGGAAGGGAAAGAATAGAAAAATGTCACCTCAGTGTCAACTCATCAAGTGTCATGTCCTGGGTTAAAACATGTAAATGTCAAATGGCTTTATGGAGCCATCATCACCGTGGTGAAACCTGATCATTCTTTATGTTTAAACTACCTGAAGAATATAGAACCACACCATGGCTGGTCAACTCTTGACCTGCTTTGAGAATAAAAAGAGTTGAGATGTTGAATAAAATAATCCAAAATAAGAAAAAAAAAACAACAAACTGTTATGCATTATTGGACAAACATCTTGCTGTTTACAGTATGTACTAAAAAGTAAAATGTTGCAAATTTTGCTCATTCACAGCATAACAATTACAACAAATAATTGTTTTGTAAAAACAAAAAAAACTGTTAAAACTAAGCTCATTTGATAGACATTTGTTCTTTGGATTAAATACAGAAAATACTGTTGGCCCTCACTGCAAGAAAAACCAGCAAAAACAGCAGTTAGCCTGGCTCCTTGCTTCCTCTTCTACTTCAACCACCTGTGCACACAGTTTAAACATTTTTGCAATCATTGACACAGACACACAAGCAGGCATAGCAAACTCTTTGCCGATGTCCGGAGCTGGTGTTTGTACATATCCTTGAGGACAAGTCTCTGTTGATTTCACCGCACCCACTGCTTTCCTTTCCCTAAGTGCTTGGAAGGTAAATAACAGCAGGACAGATAATATTCTGGTAACTCCAACCCTCCATCTCCAACCAGGTTGTATGTCTCATACCTACTATCTCCCACATCCTCTGACATTCTCACCACCTTCCCCCGCACAATCTGACTTCATCTATTTCACAAGCCCTGTAAACACCAAATGCTAACAACCCAATTGCCGATCATAGTCAAATGTCACTCCTACACACACTTGTCTAGAATGTAGGAGAAATTATGTAATCGTTCCCATAGCTCTGTATCAACCACCGGGAAGTGTCCTTATCATTCAATATATCTGTCATTAAGTTGCGTACTTTCCTCGCCCCCTCGTTCCCCTCGTCTCCTTCACTTTCTTGGCCAACAGGTCCTTCCATCTGTTAAGCAGCTGGTGGAAGAGGATGAGGAGGAGGAGGGGATGCGCCCTGCCTCACTGCTACTCTCAGCAGTACAGATTGCTCGCAGTGACGATAATGACTCCTCCGTGGGTCTCATTAGGGTTTGACCCAGCACTGGGTTCACCCCCTTGAAATATGTCACATCCAGGCCACAAACATTAGAGGAGTGAATACGGAGCATTGTGGCAACATGCTGACATCAAATTGATCAAAATTGCAGTATTAGTTCTGCGTCACTGCAGAATAAAATTGAAAGCCACTCTTCATTTTGACCGTGACTGACTCATTGATCTCAGAAGCAGGGCACTGTATCAAATGCCTCTGATGCAACCGCCCCAGATCTGATTAGATTTTTCTTCACACGCCAAAGTAAGCAGAGGGCTTCAGCTAAATGAATCGCATTGAGACTGTGTCCTTCAACAGCTCTTTCTTTTTTTAAACTCCTTTTCCTTGCTCTGGTATCTGCTTCCTCTGACTGACAGGTCTAGGGCAGGCAGGTCTGGGGTCGAAGGCATGTAACGTGACCCTGCCCATTGCTCACTCTCACTCTTTAATGATAGCTGGCTCACTCCCACTCCCAATGTTGGTTTAACCTGATGTTAATGTGCCTTTGCTACACTTCAAAAACCGAGTTCTGTTCCAGTTGGCCTTGAAAACATCTCGCCTCTGTCACCTCTGCTGTCAAATGTGGTTTTTAAGTATCACTATCTGAGACAGAACCTAGACAGAACACACTTGTTTGTCTGCAATCAGGTATGTTTTGACTGTCACAGTGGGCAGCTATACATTAGCAGGAGTGGTGACATATGCAACCTGAGAGAGAGAAGGGAATATTTATTTTCTGTGGGAGGAGACTCTCTTAGCCAACGGTCTCAAACTCGCGGCCCGTGGGCCATTTGCGGTCTGTGGAACGATATGTTGCAGCCACCACCTTAATGTGAAAGTTGAATTTATTAATATTTCATAGATTTGTTCTCCACATTTCATGGTAAATCCTCTAGTTCTCAAATCTCTGATCCACAGACACCTTCTGGATCAGTGTTTTATTACACAGAATGAGAAAGAAAGAAATTCCTTTTTTTGTCATTGTGACATTGTGATTCACACCACAGCGCACAACGAAATTTAGCCTCTGCATTTAACCCATCACCAAAGTGAGCAGTGGGCAGCTAATGAAGATGTGTATAAGAGACAGGTAACTGTAAATCACACAGGATGTGTGTGTGTGTCTGTGTGTGTGTGTGTGTGTGTGTGTGTGTGTGTGTGTTTAAATGT